>BMAW01069109.1:0-13671 GCA_019974015.1 Nephila pilipes | reverse complement strand
TGAAGTTACGGCTGGCTGTATTTGCAAATTGAAGAGCGTCGTTAATGCTATTATTCTTAAAACATTGAACCCACCGGTTTACCTAAGTAAAGGTAGGCCCCAGCTTCAGACAGGAATTTGATGTTGGAACTATTGATTGAAAGCAGTTGGGCGAGCACCAGTTAAAATTCAGACAAGTGGAGGGAAGCACATTTTGGTAGATTAAGAGAGAGTATCGATTTTTGAGAAGTGATGGCATCATTCAGCAGATCTTGAACTTCATCCCCGAGTTGCCAATGATGTCATCGGCGAAGCTAACACCGAGTGAGAAGCGTAATTTTTGCAATTTAAATGAATGTGATTTATGACAAGTTAAACAGGAGTTCACTCAAGGAATGTTCTGTTTAACACCACATAATAAAGGCTCAGGGCCTTCGTTTGACAAAATTTGAGTGAAAGTACGAGAGTAATGTCATGGACGATATCGATTAAAATCTGAGTCAATCCCATGATTTGAAAGGCTTAAATAGCACTTCGGGGATTGACCAAATGCATTGGAAATATCTAACCAGATGAAAAGATGTCAGAGTGTGAACGGCGCGCCAACTCCATGTTAGCTCCAATGACGAAGTTGTGTTCAAATAACCCGTCAAAGGAGTAAACCTTTCTGACAATTTGAAATAACACCATGGGTCTCAGTACCGTCTTGTAAAGTTCTGTTTAGGCATTTAGTAAAAAGTTTATAATGGTTGAAGATAACGAATGAATGCCAATTTATGAGAGAAAGATTCTTCTTGGGAATTAAGACGCATGATTGTTTCCCAAGATGGAGGAATCTTTTATTTTAATGCATATGTGTTAAAATTTTACTAGAATGATCCTTATCGCGATCAACTTCCTCCAGTGTTTTGTACGAAACGAGATCGAACAGGCGGAGTTTTCGCACCCCTGAAGACATGAAAACCATTTCAGGAGAAAGAACCAACAACCGAGGAGATCAAGGTGGCAGGATGGAAAATCAAGCGGAATAGGCGATGGAGAATGTTTTGAAAAATGCTCAAACACTTAGATTTAAGGAATGGAGCACCTGGAAGGCTAACACTGTCTTGTACTTGACGCAGCGCTTCCGGTTCCAATGGTAAAGTTGAACCCTGGCATCCTGAGGTCAAAAGGCTTAAAAGATTTTTGTTTGAAGTATTTGAGGCAGTAGCTTTAAAGTTGTCTGGATGACACTGACGATGTCGGAAACAACAGCTCGAAGGTTGGCACATGTTGTCAATTTCACGACATTGAAAAAGTGCATCCAAGGGATCCATAAAAGAATTTAAAGCAAAGTTAGCGTTGCTCAAGATCGAGTTTCTCCCTGCAAAGGAACATTCTCGCCTCTTCTGTTGGAATAGAGCTGCAGCATTGCTTTGAGGGCGAGCAAGAGGGGTGTCCCCAGATGGCTCAGAAAGAGCTTGAATTCTTGTCTTTCTTTGATATTGAGGAAGATGGTGGAATGATTCGAGGCGTATTCTTTTCAACCATTGTTTGACGTTTATGGGAAGCAAGGTGGTTTCTTGCCATTGCAGTGGAGGCAGAAAGTCTGAGCCACAGGTCGCAGACCCAGACATCGTCATCAATTGATCAGGCGGTAGAACAAGGTGATTAATTAAACAATTACTTAGATGGCAGTTTGTTTATTTTAGAATCACATATGGTACAATAAAATTCAACTTTAGATGGTTTAGATTTAGGAAAACGTTATGCTTTATGAAGAATTTGTCAAGTACCACGGTGCCAAAAGACGCCGAACAATTAAAATTGACAGCAGAGCTTTTGCAGTGGAAAGTATTTTAAGACTTGTTTCAAATGAGACAAACTTAACAGATTGACGGAAGATTTAGTACATTAGTTTGACGACGGGCCGAGAGGGTCTGGAAGTCTGGGTCAATTTCTGAGAAACCGTATAGGAGGTAAAATATCAGAGGCGGTGAAGCAGCATGATGTAGAAGGGCACAAGGATATCACAACGGAAGGTGACTTTCGACTTTTTCGAGATCAACAGTCACAGGAGGATCTTCCTGGGACGGGACATTTGAGGACATTCGACGTCATATTTTACCGCTCATTCATTACGGCAGGAATCGTGAATCTACCAACAACAATTACACTCTCGGTGAAGCTGATCATTGAGTAACGGCCTGTTTTTCCAATGCGAAGAGCCGATGCTGTGACTTATCTTCGTATTGGCACATACGTTTTACTCACAGACATCTTTGTTTGAGAAGATGCTCCCGAGTGTCCTTCCTGCCATGTCCTATTCTATTCATCAATTTAATTGACTGTCCAGGTGTTTGATCATCTGGACTTTTTCAATTCATCTCTTTTACAATGCTGACTTGTTAAACCCCACAAACTATGCCTTTTAAGAATCATATTGGCTCTTTTACCACATTTGTTTTTAACTTTTATCTTTTGTGTTATTTGTGTTTGTCTTGCGTTTTGGCGTTAGCTTTTAAATATGATTTTCAATGTTTAGCAGCAGTCTACTTTGGCTCTTGCGCCATTAAACTCTACACTCACCACTCACTCACTCCTGGGACGGAGGACATCAATAGCGTCAGAAAGGTCAAAGATGAGAAGGTGGAATATTCTGAATCTGTGCCTTGTAGAAGTGAAGTTTGACTGGCTTTCTTTGCTACAAAGTCGCACACAGCTTCGAGGAGATGGTTGTGAAATGGTAGAATTTCCACAGATACTTAAACTCACCAGCAGGGGGTGAGAATCAGGTATTATTGTCACAGATGGTTTTAGAAATATTGGGAAGAAGGCAAACTTTTAATATCTTCCTTCATTTTTCAGATCGGGAATTACAATTTCAATGAAGGCCTTCACAGGAGAAACAAGATCTGTGGTCTTCAACCAGAGGAACAACAATGTTTTGAGAAGAGTCGACTATTAAATAGCAGTAATGTTTAAATTTATGTCAGAAGCTTGTTCATGAACTGAAATGATTTCTTGAATGAAAGGTTTGACTGGAGATGTTTAGTAAGAGGTTATGATTGATTTGATATGGTTCGACCGGTCGAAGAAAAGTACCTTGACAGTATGGCAGAAAACTGATATGGTGGTAAATTTGGAACAGACTGGGATTTGGAGGTTTTTCTCCAGTTCACCAAGCGAGGAGATTACGGAAAGAGGTTACTGGTGGAATGAGAGATTTTCTATTTTGAGATTTAACAGATTTTTGAAGATCTTGAACTGTAGATTTGAAGGAACTTTTTAGTTGATTTTGAGGATTTGTTATTCTCCATTGTGATTTTCTTTTCTGAATTTGGGTGGATCAGGAGAAGATTTTTACTATTGACTGAAGGCGTTCCGGAATATTGAATTGTTGGTTTTAATGGCAGCTGGATTATGGAGGCTGAGAATGTGACTGTCGGTACAGAATAAAATTTCAGTTCACAAAAGGGCACCTTGCAAGGACTTTCTTCAGAGCTTGCGCATATGTATTTTCAGAAAAGCTGAGTAGATACTGAATGGAGTTATGGATGGAGAAGATTTGAATTGACTTAGAGGAGGAGAAGCAGCTGAACCAGGCGAAAGGACATCGGAATCTGGAGGACGCAAGAAGCAGAGATCGAGGACATCCGGCTACCAGCAGAAGGAAATGAAGCAGCTACATTCACGGAGCGATGAACAACAGGAGACGAGGCTGAATCGGAGAAGCGTAGAGTTGAGATTTCTCTTAACCTCAGTGATGAAGATGAAATTGACAACATGAGCTCTGCGCTGAGGCTTGGGTCAAAAATAACAAACCATTCTCAGCAGGAGGAACTGATGAAGAGACTTGAACCTGCGAAGGTGAAGAAAGGAGACAAAGGGACAACGCGAAGCAATACGGAGCAGGTGAGACATCACAGGAAACGACAGGAGCACGAACAATTGGGGAAGGAAGCGAGGAACATGGCAAAACAACAGCAGGCGAAGCAGAATCGAACGAAGCGATGAGGTCAGCGAGGGCACTGGATGCGTCAGGCGAAGATGAATATGATGGTGATTGGCAAGCGGTGGTTGTACAAGATTTTAAAGAGTGAATAACTATTAGCAAAGTACAAATTGGTTGAATAGGCGAGCGTGAAGAAAGTTCTTTGTCAATGAACGATGGACGGTCCAGGATTTCTGTGACAGATGATATTAATTTATTAAGAGTCGAAAGGATATCATCATCGAATGGTGAACTGGAGGAATTAGAATCGAATTGCTGGAGGAGAAACTATTGGAGAGACTATTAGAGCAGGAGGTACAATAATTTAGAAGAAGAAGCCCTGGATCAAAATTGCAAGGATCTGATTGGTTAATCATTTCGGGTAAAGAGCTCAGAAATGAAGATTTAAATTTTGAAAAGTGAACGTGGTTGAGGTGGAGACGTTTGCTTCTTAGGAAGTTGATTGATACAAAGAATCAATCGCCTCTAACGCCTTCGTCGCTTTGCATTCGATTTTTGTGGTTAATCACATGTTTTCAGGCGAAGAGGAGAGTCAAAACGAGCTGGGCAAATTTGATTGTTCGGCAGCTCGTCTGAACGACACCTGGAAGAAAATTGTCGAGTCTGAAGATGACGGCGTAACAGATTTGTTCAGTTTATTTGAAGAGTCAGTTCCCTTAAGAGGGGAGAGTCACTGACGAAGAGTCCGACATACTTAGATACAAAATAATGATCAGGAGTCAAAATAAAAAGTAGAAGCAATAATAAAGCACAAGATTGATGAATGGAAGGTGGTCTGGTGAGCAACATGCAATTTAACAAATCAAAACATTTTACAACAAAATATAAAACAAAATAATTCAGAAATATAAAATAAAACATTTCAAAGAGAATGCCACAAATATAAAATATTTAGATAGTACATCAAAATGAATAAAATATGCATTTATGTCAATAATTAGGCAAAAAGGGTTTTCAAAATAAAATAGATTAAAACATAATAATATAAAAGAAAACCAAGGGTGTTAGCAATCCCCGACTATTTCATCAAGGGAATAAATTATCTGACTGTTTGTCTGATAAAATTATGTTAGTAAAATAAATAATAAGAAAATAAAAACACCTGAAAACAAAACCCTCCTAGTCAACCAAATGAACACTAGCAAGATAAAATAAAGCAGGGGGACCCCAGAATTGTCCCAAAGTCAAGCAAAATTCAAAAGGTCATGTGACCACTGCTAACGGCAGACGAGAATTGCAAGAAAATTTTTGCTCCACACAAGTGGACAAAATGATTAAAACGAAGAAAAGATAGAAAACGATTAAAATTTGAAAATTTGAAAAATAACACCACCAAACGATAGAGGATTACAAGCCAATTCAGAAAACAAAATTTTGAAAATAGGGCCATTAGACCGAGAAAAGCGATTTTAAAATTATTTAAATTTGAAATAACTGCCAAAATAATAAACTGGCAGTCGAGGACCACTCTAACAACTGGAAATCGAAAGAGGTGAATCCAAAAATGTATGTTAGGAGGACCAGCGGTCAACAGGGGGCTTTGACCCATAGCCCCTTCAAATTTTGGGTAAAATCAATAGTGGCCCAAGGGGACACCAAAGCACCCCATTGACACCAATTGAATGGAAACAATGACCGTGGGTCAATCACTTAGGGTGAGATGGCTATTGTCTCGTGCCCTGATTCACTGTTATCAGCAATGCCCATAGAGCGTTGGCACTATTGGCAAATACAGGCAGTGGGCAGACTTAATGTTGTCTCAGTCTAGAGACTTAGTATAGGAGGGAAGTCTGTCAATTTGAATAAGAGTGTACATTAGAAGCGGTACAATTAGCAAGGGAAACTAACCCTAATTCCCATAGGAATAGCATAGACCGTTATAGTAAAGAGCATTTTAAAATTGAAACAATAAGAAAGCCCTCCATCAAAACTGAAAATAAGTATTTAAAACAATAGAGAGAATCGAGGCTGACTAAAAACAATGCTTGTCTGTTGCTAGGGAAGAGAACACTGACAGTGGAACTCCAAACAGAAGAGGAGTAGAACAACCAGGAGAGGGGTTCTATATCTCATTACATCCGAAATATAGAAGATACGCCCCCAGTGGACACCAGGAAGGACAGGGAATCTGACCACAATTATTTTGTAGGACCCCTTCATGGGCTATGGCACGTTAAAAATGGACACTTTGACAAAAACTACATTGAAGCAACAGATAACAATGGGACCTATAAAAGGGACAAACTGAAAACAATTACGCGAAGGCACCCCAGTAACAAAGGAAAGCTACACAAATAATCAGAGACAATCATTAAGCGAAAGTTAATCAAAGGAGATTGTAACTGAACACACACACCAGAAGAAACGAAGGAAGTAATTTGGAGAACTAGGTACCAAACTGAATACATCCAAAAATTGAGGGGCTTAGAAGGACCCAACCATCACAAATGAGTAAACAAAGGATGGGGAAACACATCAGTTATTGACAAGACAATGGTACCCTAGCCGGAGGTGAATAATGGAACAATGCCAAGTCAGAACCCTAACAAGCGCATAGTAACAGTAAGGCCCTAGCAACAGAGTGGCTCACCATTGAATACAAAGATACAATATAAACAATTGAAACAAAATCAAAACAATGGCATGAATAACACAATTAAATGCACCCACGGGTAAAACAAAGGATCACGGTGGACAGCATATACAATAGGTACGCTATATACAATACTATTGGAGCTGACCATAGCAACAGCCGAGGTCACCTGAATCTGATGCAACCACCTCGCAATATTCGCGCGGGAAAATAACAATGAAATAAACACAATGAACAATGTATCAGGAACAATGAAAATCTGATGTAATGTCCAGTGCCTGGCAAGCCTTAACTACCATTGAATACGATAAAACGTTTCATGTTAATGACCGGGAAACGAAATGGCGCAAAAGCATGGGTACGCCAATCTCGATAGGTTAACAATAGAACCTACTGCATCTTCGAGAACGATAACAATAGAAAGATGCGGTCAACACTCAAAAATAGACAACAGTTGTCCGCATCGACCAAAACCATATTTTAGTAACACCGGTCAAGAGGACAATAGTTATAAAGCAAAGGGTATGTTGTTCTAAGTTTCCAGCAGAAAAGCATGGAGAACTTAGGCCTATCGAGGAAAACAAAGAAACACAGGTGAAAAACGAACATTGAGATAATGATAGCATCAGATACAGGTACGTTAACTAATTGTCCACCGCAATACAAACAATATATGCAATTAAAACACACAGATTTGGGCACAAAAAGGGATAGACAAGAACGTGTTTCGGGTGTGAATACAGGTGTGGCGAGGTTCAGAACACACCAACTGGTCGAAGGACAGCTTAGACCAGAACCTACTCTTTAATGTCACGATAACAATAGAATCACAGTATAAACAATACATAATTGAACACAATGGTACAAAAGAGCAATAATAATGAAAAGTTCGTTAAAGGACAAGACCTATGGCGAAACCTTCGTTATGAATGTGCACTTAAATACAGTCCCAAATCACAGGTAAACATTATTAAAACACTTAAAAGACAATATTCAAACAATGGCATTCAAAATATAACAAATGAATATAATCACAATAGATTACTTCAAAACAATAGAAAACACATGCAAAAACTGCCACCGTGACCACTAACGCTTGACGCTTTCAGCTGACATTATTCGACTAAAACGCGCTAAACATCCTGAGCGGGAATACACGCTCAATTGAAGATAACACACCTGGGGCAATAACAATCCAGGTGGGTTAACACACCTATACGGCGCTTGAAACACACAGAAACAGCTGTAATAACTCGGCCTGAGACACACGCTGAAAATCACAAGTCCTGAGAAGGAACGGCTTAACAGCACTTATGGAGCCAATTTTCCTTGCGCAGGAATGGCTTGGTTGCGCACCAGAGAAGCCAAAGACAGCAGAAACAGCCAAGAGGCGCTCAGAAGTAAAAGGCGTGGAAAAGAGAGCATAAAGGCAAGCCGAAGGTCTGCCTGGGAATTACACTGCGATGTCAGGAGAACCTATAATGGAAAAATCAATGATTAAAGTGTAATTAACTACCCGACTCGATGGTCCAAAAGGGCCGTGTGACCCCTCAATCAACAGGGAATTAGAAGGCCGATCCGATGGGGTGGAAAGAGAGACTTTCAGACAAACCCCAGAGGAATCGGGAAAAACGGTATTATGGTAAGACTGCGAAATTTTGTCAGAAGGAGATTTCCAAATGGTAATGGAGTCAATGTGGAATGAAGCAGGAGGACAATCTAAATGCAGTGCGGTTGGAATGATTCGATAGGATGGATTGTGAGCAAAGTTATATTAGATTGAAGTTAATTGGCATTAATCAAGCAAAGTATGAAACAGCCCATTGGGCATGATGAGCGGTCGTGACCTCTATCGACACGGAATAAGGAGGCCGTCTGATTGGAGGAGAAAGGACTTTCGACCAATCCCCTAAGATTTCAGAAAAAGTGGGCAACTAAGCATCAAAATTTTCTGATAAAGTAGAATGGCCTAAACAGGATAAATCTAAATGTGAGTCGATAGAGGAGGTTGAAACAGAAAAATGGTAGATTACAGGAGAGTTGATTAGGGGTGAGGTCCAGTAACTATAACTACTCCGACTCACTGTCCAAAAGGGTCGTGACCTCAATCGTGAATTAGAGGCCGATCCGATGGGGAGAGAGACTTTCAGACAAACCCCAGAGGAATCGGGAAAAAACGGTACCATGGTAAGACTGCGAAATTTTGTCAAAAGTGGAGACTTCCAAATGGTAATGGAATCAATGAGGAATGAATCAGGAGGACAATCTAAATGCAATGCGGTTGGAATGATTCGATAGGATGGATTGTGAGCAAAGTTATAATAGATTGAAGTTAATTAAATGGCAATTAATCAAGTTAAAAAGTGTGAAAACAGCTCCATTGGGCGTGGTGGAGCGAAGTCAGGTGTATTTCTATCGACACGGAATAAGGAGGCCATCTGATTGGAGGAGTAGAAAGGACTTTCGACCAACTCGCTTTTCAGAAAAAGTGGGCAACTAAGCATCAAAATTTTCTGAGAAAGTAAAATGGCCTAAACAGGATAAATCTAAATGTGAGTCGATAGAGGAGGTTGAAATAGAGAGAATGGTAGTAGAATTATGGAGGTGGGTTGATTAGGGGGTGAGTTATGGCGGATTGAAGTAAATTTAAATGAATTTAAAATGCCATAACTGCCTGACTGGATGGTCAAAGAGGTCGTGCTAATTCAATCAACAGGAATTAGGAGGCGGATCGATTGGAGTTATAGAAATAGGCATTCAACAAAGTCCCATTGATCTGGGAATAGTGGGCCTTAGTCTCAGGTATGTACTGCATAAGAGGTGAAGTTAAAACAGCTTATAACAAGTGTGGGTAGAGGTGAAGTATTGATGGTTACAGGCAGGGAGAGAGCTCATTGGGAGGCTTAAGGTAGGACACGAGCTGGTCTTACCACTTTAATCCGAGAAATGGTCACTTAATTACACTTTAATTTAATTTAATAACTAACGAAGGGTGGGCAGGGCATGACAGGTACATTGGATCGGTAGAGGTTTATGAGGGGATGCTGAGGAATTGAGCGGCTGTATCAATTTAGGAGGTGAGATAGAGCCATTTTAATTTGTTTTACTGTTTTAATTAAAATTTAAAATTGACACAGGACATATGAAGATGAAAAGTAGAATTGCTAGGGGATCACTATGGCAAAAGAATAAATTAACCACAATTAGGAGTGAGATATCGGAGAAATAAAACGGTATTAATCTATACCAAACATTAATAGCTGCCCGATTAATTGGTCAGTCGTGTGACCCCATCAACTGTGATGTCGAAAAGTATCCAGTAAGCTGGTGGGGGTCTACCAACAACAGGGGAGTTCAATATAGCCCCTTAATTTAAGGAAAATCACTAGAGGCCCAGGGGGTGGTTAACCCAACTCTAATAATCCATTAGTAAGGTAACAATGGCCAAGTATCATCAGTAAGGAATTAGCTATTGTTCATAAAGTACTGTTTAACGAATCTCACTGCTAATGCTAAGTGTCCATAGGCTATTGGCACTGTTGGCAAATAGCACGCAGTGAGTACAGGTAATGTTTGACCATGGGAGTGACTCAATACCGGGTGGAGGGGCCTGTAGGCCTTAACGTTGTAGTGGTAGGGGCACTACGTCACTAGCTATTGGCATTAAGAGCTAACACTAGTTCCCATAGGAATAGCATTAGTCCCTTAAGAATCCGAGATAAACATAATTTGGAATACAATAGGTAAGCCCTCCCTGGTCGAGAACAATGGAATTGTATGAATAACAATGGAGGAAATCGAGGTTGACCAGTAACAATAACATATCGCTGCTAGGGGGAGAGAACAATGGTCAGATATGGTACTTCCAGTGAGAGAAGGAGTAAAACACTGAGAGAGGGGGTCCTATATCCGTTTGCATCTTAAAATCTAAGGGGGGTATAGCCCTCCCCCGATATACAATGGAAAGCAGAAGGACAGGGTAATCTGTCCCCCCCATTATTTCATTAATTGGTCTGTTCTTACATTATGAAATGATCAATCTAATATTGTCCATCTCTCACTCGAACTCCCTAAGTCATGTACAGGTAAAATTTAAAATTCTAGTGAGACAAATGTTATAAAAATTAAAAACATTGTTAATATATATGATAAAATAGCAGTTTAAAACAAAACGTCATCACATCAGATTAAAATCAGATAAAAGCGTGAAATAGAATAAACTAAGGTCGAATCCGAGTTTTCTTTTTCTTCAAAATATTTGTAGATTCGATTTGATCCATGGCATCCATGAGCCAGGTATCATCCACATCGTATAAAATACAATCATCGTTATCATCATCATCTCCGAGTTTAGGCGGTAGAGCACTTTTTTTTGGTCTGTAGGCATTTAGTTTTATATCAACTTTAGGTTTACTATTTGTTCCAGGATGAGAGATATTTCGGAATGGGCGATTTATCTTATTTTGTTTTTTAGTTTTTGTTTTAAAACCAAGAGATAAAGGGGAAGGGAGATTTCGAGAAGAGGGAGCAACTGTATTTAGAATATTAGAATTTACAGAAGTAGCGTTTTTAAGAGGAACTACTGAAGGTAAAATATCCGCCTGAGAAGATGACGATGATGTAGCAACTGTAAGCGGTGGCGAAGATGATGGTGGCAATTTGGATGGAGAATTCAATGGCTTAAGACATTTAAGAGGTGGGCATACAACTTTTGTAAAATTAGGATCGGTTTGGGTGAACGTGGTAATAAAAGATTTAGCGGCATGTGCGTAAGTTTGAGAGAGTTGCGGAATAATTAATTTTCGGGCTTCTATATATGATATATTACGCGTACATTTTATTTCCTGGATCTGATTTTCCAATTTCCATTTTGAGCATATTGTAGAGTTGGAAGTGTGAGGTTCGGAACAATTAACGCACTTGGGCTCCAGTTGGCAATCCGTGGAAGAATGTCCAACGGACGCACACCTGGAGCACGTTAATTGCCCCCTGCAAACAGTTTTTGAATGTCCGAACCTCTGACACTGGAAACAGCGCAGAGGATTCGGAATATAAGGCCGGATATTGCAGTTTAAATAACCAGCTTTGATTGTTGATGGTAATTTGGGACTATTGAATGTTATAATTAAATGTTTTGTAGGAAAATTGGAACCGTCTTTTTTAATTATAATCCTTCTGACCTGAGTGACACCCTGATCGGAAAATCCATCGAGGATTTCCGCTTCGGATGCGCACAACAGGTCAGGTTCAGAAATTACACCTCGGCAGCAGTTGAGAGATTTGTGGGGAGAGATATTTAACGGAGAATCTAGAAATGTTTTTGCAGACAAGAACGATTTGGATTGTAAAGCGGACTTTGTTTCTATTAATAGATCACCGGATTTTAGTTTTTTCACTGACTTTGGTTCACCACAGATACCTAGCAAAGCTTTTTGGATAGCGAAAGGAGAATGATTAGACATTTTATTGTGTGGTAAGGAAAGAATCAAAAATCGGGAATGTTTAGCTATGTCATCGATGTTTACATTTGTGGGTAAAACAAGGCCTTTACCCAGGCACGAAAAAGTAAGATCCATATGAAGGGAAAGATATTCATCCTGGAGTGCCTCCACCCACCATGGAGTCCAACGAGGGAGGCAGTTACCGGACAACTGGCGATTGCCAGGCACGGCACTTACCTGAAGGTCATCCAGGATATAGCACTGCAGCATCAGGGCGAGGATCCACCAAGAAAACTTGATGCACCCCTTATCTGCAGCACTAGCCCTACAGCAGAGTCTCTTTGCGGTAGAATCCACAAAGAGACTTACCACCAGCCGATTGACAGAAGCGGGCTCACTCCTGCCACCCGTCTAAAGCGAAGCATGGGCCAAAGGGAACGCAAAAGGTATCCCCAGGATCCCACTTTCCTCCTTACGGGACGCCGCACCCGGCAAACATGAAGGTTGGCAAGCCAACAGAAAAAAGAAAATGGAAAACAAAACAGATACCAACAAAAAAAAACCGGAATATAGGGAAAATATGACAAAGTACAGATGAACAAAATATATCTGGTAAATGATATGGAAACGTGTAAAAATCTGTGATCTGGACAATGAAGAAAGGAAAATGAAAGTAGAAAAGTTTTGACTAGCAGGAAAAGAGTGCGCAGAATCCCATAGCGCCACGTACGGTCATATGCCTTTTCGATATCAAAGAAAATAGAAACCAAATGATTCCTCCGTACGAAAGCAGAACGAATCTGACTTTCGAGTAGAAGGATGTTATCTACTGTGGATCTTCCTTTACGGAAGCCACTCTGAAACGGAGGAATGCATTGAATCTTTTCCAATTGATATACGAGACGGGCATTGACCATACGTTCTAGCGTCTTACAGAGGCAACTCGTCAGAGCGATAGGCCTATAGTGGAGAGGGTTCTTTGGATCCTTACCAGGCTTCAGAATAGGAATAACGATTGCTTCCTGCCACTGGCTAGGAAACACATGCTCCCTCCATATTCGGTTGAATAGATAAAGGAGACTGACAAGTGAATCCCCGCTCAAGTGGCGAAGCATATCGTATGTTATACCATCAGAGCCTGGACTGGTATTGTGAGCCAAGGACAGACCCTTTCTCTATTTCCACATGTCAAGTGAGTGAGTGACTGTAGGGTTTAATGGCGCAAGAGCCAAAGTAGGCTATACTGCGCCAAACAATTGTTAAAATCTTTTTAAAAAGTAACAGCCAACGCAAAAACGCAAGACAAACACAAATAACACAAAAGATAAAAAGTTAAAAAATCAAATGTGGTGTAAAAGACCAATGTGTTTTAAAAAAGCAAATAAGTTATGGTGGGGGGGGGTTCCCCCACCAAGTCACACAGTTTTAAAACAGAAGAATGAAAAAAAGTCCGGCGATGATGATCAAACACCGGACAGTCAATTAAAATATGATGAATAGAATAAGTGACATGGCAGGAAGGACACTCGGGAGCATCTTCTCCAAACAAAAGATGTCTGTGAGTAAAACGAGTATGTCCAATGCGAAGGCGAGTCAATCTGACTTCAGCTCTTCGCACTGGACCCCTCAGGGGGCTCATCTACCTGAGATGAGTACGGGCTTCA
>BMAW01069095.1:0-15407 GCA_019974015.1 Nephila pilipes | reverse complement strand
CCGGCCACGCGTTGCTGTGGCTAAGTTATACGTTGAATTATATTGTAGTAAACAATTGCCTCGGCCGACGGTATTCACGTCGATAGGGCTGGGTATTGGGAAAAGTTTTCAACTAGCAATAGTCACACCTCGGTAGAACCTCATGGGCTATGACACTGCCGCTGCGCCAAGCTACGTTGAATTATATTGTAGTAAACAATACGTTGAATTATATTGTATTCAATATATTCAAATTATTATTTAGGAATAAAGATGATAAAGTTTGTAGCTGATGTAAAATCTCCTTGGGATTGAAATTTGAACCTTATGTCAAAATTTAGAGGTGATTGATGAAAATTTTCGTAGAGTTAATATTAAGCACAAATCAATATAAATTTTTGAATTTTATATTTAATTCATCTCATATTCAATTATAGTATTTAATAAAAGACTAATTTACAAAGTTCTTAGTTGAAAACATGTTATAATTTTTAAATGAAGTAGGTAGCGTAAATTATTTATTATTTTAATAATTATATTCACGATTTTGAATTATAAAAGCATTCAATTTTAAATTAATTCAAAACTAATCGGTGCGCAATATTCTTGGTTAACCTGTCTCTTGCAAACGCAAATAGATTCGATGGTTATCGCACACGTGAGCATGCGACGTATAATTGCCCACGGGAAAAACATGGATTTTCTAAGACTAAGCCTCAAATTGGCATTGTTTGTCCTTAAGACTTATTTATGATCATGGCTAAAGCTAAGCGAATTGGAAACTGAAGTCTTTTGAATGATATCGAGGATTCGGACAGTATGATTGCAATGCATGGCAACAGGACCATTTCTCATGTAAACGTTCCAGTCAAAATGAGTGCTTCAAGAATATTTCCGATGATATTTTTGATGACGAAACGTGTACCATTGCATAATCGAGGTGAATTCAAACTACGCAGAAGTATAATAGGTGAACCAGTTTTCAATCGAAAATTATGTGGTGGCATTCCAAGCATATCCAGATAATTTAAAAATTCAATTGGTAAATTTACTTTTTCGTTTTAATCAAAAATAGTGTCGATTGATTTATAAGACACCAGAATACTTGGCAACAAATGTTGTATCTGGAAGTGAATTTGGTCAATATCAACATTTTTGGCTGCCAAAATAGCCCGATTACTGAGCAAGTTATGATTCAAGTGATTATTCTGTATGTGCGAGAAGATACTCTCGAGTAATTTATTTCTTGCCTGATCAAAAATGTAGTAATCGTCTGGCAATTTAATGCTTTGCGTATTTGGTTGCAGTTCTATTCTACCGTTTCCAAGATCTAGCAATTGTTTGGAAAACATTTGTGCCGATGGATCATTTTGCAATTGTATGCGCATGTTTATGGTCAGTCAAAGTGTTTAGACACTTTGCCATAAGAATAATTGTTTTAAATATGCGCTAATCACATCGGCGAAAGTAGAGAGAGAAATGACTGGAGTACATTCCCTAGAAAAAAATATATGTATATGGTTCAGAAAATTTCAAATATATTCATAACTTTTTCAGTTATCATTGTCACCGTGCACACATTATGCTTAAAAAGCAGTTTTGAGAAAAACGCATTTAAAGTTTAAATCATTGTACCTTTACATTAAATTACCTATGAGGTAGACTAAAATTCTCCAGATCTGTATGCTACACCTTCATTAATCACATATTTATCAAATTTTCATTTTTTTTTAGATCTATTTTTTTCCGGGCAGTTTTCACCCTGCATGATAAATGACGTCTTGATTCAGTTATCCTCTATTCATCAAGTTGAGCAAACTCTTTCAATGCATTTGTTCCTACTTGCACATCAACTACATTTGAGACATCAAACAAACCTTGAAACCCTTTATTAAATTGTAATATGGCCAAGCAGGCGCCTCAACGAAAACATCTTTCGGTATAAATTTCCACAAAATGCGAAGAATAGAAGAATCTTAAATAACTTTTTGGAGAATAGTACTGTGTTTTTTTCATATATATATATATATATATATATATATATATATATATATATATATATTCAAGGCTTCCAGCATTAGCATCTAAAATAAAAATGTACGTTTTGTTAAGAATAACTTACTTCAAATAAAATAAATTATGTAGGAAGTTCCATGTAATCGATCTGATTAGTTCTGCTTTATGGAACAAAATCGGACTTAGGGATATGATAGTCATACAGATTTAAGTTACTTAATTTCTTATTTTGCTATGAATATTAATATTTGGAAAAATAAAAGTAAGTCTGAGCGTTTCAAATATGCAAATTTAGCATGAATATTTCACCCGTGACATACGCTTTTTCAAATACATACCCAAAAGGTTTCGGTATGATTCTGCTTTAAAAGAAGCTTAAATAGAATGTATTTCTTCCATTATGAGCGTTTCACACATTTCTTTACAAGTTTAGTGCTGTGGTATCACGCAGGAAGTTTTTGTCTACTCTCATTTACAAATTTTCAGTGCTCTATTTTTATATTTCTGCTCTATTTTTATATTTCTGCTCTATTTTTATATTTCTGCTGTCTTGCTCTATTTTTATATGTCAGATTTATTTGAAAAACGCGCGTACATGAAGTTTAATTTTGTCTGGGGAAAATGTAGTAGAACTATTTGTGCTTACAAATAAGGCATTTTGAGGGAGAAAAAGTCAAATGTAAGGGTGACTTTCTTGTTTCAACAAAGCAATACACCATTGATGACAAACTTCTGTCAAAATGACCATCAATTATCCGGAAAGCTAAAAATGTCGGGAAAATTTGGAAACTTGTAAAAAATGGAGTAAACAGAATTTTCTTGAAGCTCAGTTCATCGAATTTTAATAGAAGACATTAAGACTTTTGATAGAAAAGGGTAGCTCTCAAATATATGCTTTATGTTCCAATTGATAACCATGTGCTTCCGTTCTCATCTATTTCAGTGCTCCTGCTTTGGGTCAAAAACGCCCTGACCCATTTGTCCTAAGCACTTTACTATCCGGACCAATTTTCGTGTTGTTTTCTTCTTTTTTACTGTGCATAAAGGTGGCACGAAAGAATGCCGATTTAACGAAATAGAATATCTCAAGAAAAAAATAATTTAGTGAGTTTTGAGATGTATGGTGTAGAGTAATTAGAGGTAGGTGCGATAATTTTGCAAAAAAAAAAAATGAAATGCATAACTATAGATTAATCCCTTATGATTATTGGAGGGTATCCTTTTTTATATTACTTACCAGGTTCTTTCAATAATGATTAAAAATGACATAACCATCAAAATATTTTTGGATTAATTTGTTCTAATTTTATTTTTCATTTTAAGAATATCAATCAGAATTATTAACTGTTCGTAACTGTCTCGAATTTCTGAATGAATTTCTTCAGAAACCCAAATTATAGAAATTTTTAATTTGAAAAATTTGGATAGAAGGCTATACACAAAATGCTATGGTTATAATCTGAGCGCATTTTGAAGCGGTACAGATTATTAATTCATTAGCATACAATAAATGAATTAATACTATGTAATAAGTACCGTAACATTGAAAAGCAACACAAGGGCTATTGACAACGGACTTCGAAATTGTAAATATCAGTCATGTGACAAAGAGGATACCTGAGGTGATATCTCCCTCTCCATACTTCCATACTGCTCTAACAGGAGAATGTTGGAATTCTACAAATTCAAAACGCATCAAGCCTGCTAAAGGGTAAGGAATTTTCTTCATCGGGTCTTGAAACCACGACTCAACGGAAACATCGCCAGAATAAGAAGTAAAAATTCCTAAAATTTTCTCACTCTCTCTCGTATAAAATTAATGAAACTGTTCTTCATTATATAAACTTTAAATCTTTCGTATTAAATGAAAATATTTTGACAATATATTTTTGGAAACATTTTTCTCAAAGCGTAAAGGATAAAAAAAATTACATTCAAAAATATCTCTTGCCAAAATCTTTCACAAACGGACAGTAATAAAAATACTATATGATCCTTGAAACAAGAATGTAACATCATGTAATGAGGTATCTACAATAATTAATTGTAGGCAAAAACCTAAATTACGAAATTAATTTCCTGCTGTATAGTAACAATTCTTAATTTTGATGCATTTAATTATTATCGTACTTTTATTACACTTATTTTATAAGGTTCCCTTATCATATGGCTCGAATGTTATCGTTTTGATAGCGTTTCTTTAAATTGTAATTGAATAAATTTTAATTTCTCGCTTTTTGTAATAATGTTTACACAGCTTATGCCACGCGGAAAACAATATGCTGTTAATTTTTCTTCACTTATTAGTAGCTCTTTATTTAATTTAAATATTATAATATGTTAACTTAATATCATGTGACTATTAAAAATATTTATCAATAACTAAATTTATATGTAATTGTATGTTTATGTGTCTAATTTTTTGAAAGGTTTTATTCCTGGCCATAGCAAAAATATTCTCAATTTATCATTTATAAAATTAATTTAATATCTTTTGCAAATTTGCATTTAAGTATATTTATTTGAATAAGAGTATATTCGTTTGTTATTTTATAATAGTAATTTTCGAAACTATAATGAGTTAAAAAACTGTTCAAAACTATAATTCCACTTTTCCAATTCTAGATGGTATTCTGTAGAAAACATTTTAGATTCATATTTTACAGTTGCTAATTAATTCTCTATTTATTCTGGATAAATGAAAAAAAATTATGAACATTTCCAGTAAATACACATTTACTTGCATTGAAATTCCGACTAACTTTTCTGAATATATCGTTTGGTGGAATAATTTTAAATTTTTCATAAAGTGGTTTTCACTACATTCATTTGAATAAAATCGTTTGTTATTTTGTAAGCAAACAAAAAAGTTTTAAGACCAACAAATCTACTGTTCGAATTCTGTATTATTTTTTATTAGCATCTTATACTAGTAATAGTTAGTTCTAGTTCTAGCTGTGATATCGGTTTAGTTATTTCGCCAAATTGATCTCGTTATTCATAAACTCCTTGAAACTAGTATATGATTTAGTTATAATACAGTAACAACTGCAAATATTTGATACATGGCTCGTCACAACTAGTATGTTTTAGTATATGTGACAATATTTCATGCTAATAATAATAATCTACTGGGACAAATTGGATAAATAAACCGTGTTCGGTAATGAAATTCATTTGAATCAGAATTCAACAGCAGAATTAAATAGGTTCTTATATTAGATTATTTGCTTATAATCCTGAACTATGAAATACAAAATGATTAAAATAGATCTAGAGAAATAGATTTTTTTAACAATAAGAACAATACATGGAATTATTCGTATACAATAGAAGTTATTACAATTGAAATAGCATGATATAACCCGAGAAAATATGTTAATACTATTGAAATGATGCGATATAACTTGAGTTAAAAGAAAGAAAATCAAAATTCTATTTCGATGAAATGGATATCAACATAAAAAACGTCAATTATTATTTATTCATTTGAATAAAAATGTAGATAGTATTGTAAAATGAATAAATTTCTTTTGTTTCTTTGGAAACTGTCACAGTTTCATAATTTTATAATTTCGTTTTCCTAATACATCTTTTTTAGAATTTTGTATCTTTTATTTTTGTAGCATTTTAAAGCAATAAAGAATGCCATAAAATAATTGAATTGTTTTTTCAAAAATATGCATTTCAACTTGTAAACGGCCTTTTGATATATAAATCCTTGATATTTAAGATGATAGTGCTATGGATGGAAAAATGCGGTTTTAAATATTTTTAAAAATATACAAATACCCTTCAAAATTAATCTGGGATTCAATAATAATAGCCTGAGACAGGAATGAAAGAGGCAATTTATATAAAATAACATTGTCGTATTAATAATCATTTAATGATAGGATAATTTGAAATATTAAATTCTTAATATTAATGAAATATCGGAATATCTCATCAATTTTAAAAAAAAATTGAGGCTTAAAATAACCTTAGAAAACTGAAAAGATTAATTAATATTTTCTTTTGAAGTTAAGTAAATTTTTAATAACTGAACAGAGCCATTTGAAGATCAATGGAATCAAAATGAAGGATGGAGTTTAATAAAATGCAAAAATGTAATAAACACACCAAAAATGATCGAAAATTTATTTACTATCTTCAATAACATATGTTTCTGAATCCTTTCGGGCGAATATCTTTATGCATGTAAATACATCACTTAATGCTTCACAGTGTTATGAATATCAATATTATTAAAATTCTACATATACGAAAAAAAAAAAATTGTGAATTTTCTATATAAACTGTATAATTTTTGCAGCTCCTTTAAAAGGTAACTTAGCTTTTAAAGCTAAAAAGTTAGTTTATTATCAATAACTTGGTAATTATATATTATATTCGAATCAGTTGCGGGAAAATGGGAGATGGGCTAGAAGAAATCATGAATCACTAAAAAGGAAAATAAGCCGATCTAAAACCAGCCAGTTATACAAATTTAATTTGAAATGTTAAAAAAATTAAGAAAAAGATTAAAAAACAATATGCAGCATATTTAAGGGGGAATTTCCATTTATATATATATTTATATGCTCATATTTATAATTCTTGTTATGGCATAATTGCATGAAATTCAAATTATAAGCTCTAAAATCTTTTCAAAATTTATTTATAGCACAATATTAATATATTACTGAATTAAAAGAAAAACTAAAACATTATGAGGATAAATAAAAATTATTTTAAGAATGTTCCAAAAGATAAGTATTCTATTAAAAATTTGCAAAAATTTGCTTAAATACATCAAACAAAGTATTAATTTAATATAGCTAAAAGATATTAATAAAAATACATATAATTTAAATATCAAACAACTTTAAGATGATAGAAAATAAAGGAGAAAGAAACAAGCAAGAACAAAATCAGATGGAAGTAATATAATTAATGCTGTTCCATACTATGGAATGGAATATTTTGTACATATATGTATTCCACTTATATATATATGTATTCCACTTAAGTTTGGAAGGTATTGTTTTTCATTTTATTGTATTATAAATTATTTCTTTACCCGGATAAAATGGGCGATAACGCAATTTAAAGTAGCTTTTCTTTTCTATAATTCACTGGAATCTAATAACCGTTTCAAACATGCAATCATTTATTATTATGCCGTAATGCATAAATTATCATAGAATCCTGATAAACGCGAAGGGCTGACGAAATCAAACAACATAACCTGCTTTTGCATAAGGAATTGCCTACAACGAAGAAATGGAAAATTATATGATTATATTTACAGCATAAATGAGGTGTAGTGTTGTTCTAAAAGTCAAAACCACTTTTAAAACTATGTTAGGCCAACCACCATAATTACCAACTCGTCAAACAAAGTTGGTGAAGGGAAGAGATAAATATTCAGAAAGTTTGTTTATTGCGATTGTTAATTATATGTAACGAATGCACAAATTAGCCAACATGACATCAACATATGGCGCAAAAGAGAGTTCTAGAATTCAGATTTTCCTTTGTCTCAATTATTTGTTGGCCTTGAATTCAGTTTCCCCTCAATTATTCTGAGCGAGTTCTGTTATGGACTGCAACGGCTTTGTTTTAAAAGGAACTGACTAAATGTTCATTCCTGCCTATATTTGTGTAGCTGAAATGAGTAGATAAAGCCAGACAAGAAATAGTTCATATTTGATGACTTGTGACTCGATTAATTAGTGTAATATATTACATTCGAAGTAAATGTTCCTTTCCAGCTACAATGAATATTTTCTTTACTCAGAAATCACCAGTATGACATCATAATTGTAGCAAAATTTACATTACTGATAAATGTATAAATAGATACATTGTTTTCCATTTTCCAGAAGGATAAAAGTCGTCCAATTTTGAAGTACATATACATATACTTCATATGTAATTGGAAATAAACTATTCCAACAATTTTTTTCAAAATAATAAAACATATAGCATTTATAAATAACCTTATCAACATTTGTTAAATGATAAACAGATCCTCAAATAGCTATTAGCATTGTGTTGAGTGTGTAAGCTTTTGTAATTACTTTAAAACTTATTTCTGTAATTGTTATTAATTTTTTAAAATTAATTATTTAAAATTTTTCTCCATAATCTGTTTCAGTTGGATTTTTGTAAATGCTGAAAAAGGCAAAATCCTATGTAATACTACAAAACATATAATCTCTTACTTGATAAATATAAGAGTTTATTCTTAAAATCTAAAATAAAATAAATAATTTAAAAAGAAAACAATATATTCATTTTCTAAGCATAACCAAGAATATTTGCTTGGTTCTTATGTTGATAAGAATAAAATATTCCATTAGAAATTACAAAAAAAATATGCTTTGAGTTTTCAGAGTACCAAGAAAATACTTCCTTGGGATTGTGAATGTTAGCGTATTCAAATTTTGATACACTTTATAGTTGAATTCTATTCTTGTACACTTTATGAAAAATTTTGCAGAACAAATATTCCATTATATTTCATAGTTATACAAAATGTTTTGACTTTGAATTGCTGGCAAATTAATAGATATTAAATTAAAGGGATTAAAAGATATATTTTTTCCATCATAATAATTTCTTCTGGAGAGCCTGGTGATCTGAATTACGCAAATTTCCCTTAGTGAAAGAAGTCTTAGTTTTACTAAATATTTTTTTTTAAAAAATGCAATATGATTGAAATGACAAAGAATTTACAAATATCAAAATTATGTTGAAATTTCCATGTTAATTCATTATACTATGAATATTAATATATGTTGGTTAAGGGTTTTACAGAAAAGATAAGCACTCTGAAAACGATAAGCATTACTTATTCACCATGTGTTTTTATCATTTTTATGATATTTTCATCTGATATCCTTTCCAGGTAATAATTTTCATGTATTACTTTAATTAATAAAGATGAAACAGTGCAGGTTCTTCTGAATATTTCTAGGTGAGTTTCGATTCTAAATTGAGAGCGTTAGACACATTAAAATCGTAAACATTTTGTAGGGTTTTCTTAATAATTTTTGGAATAAAATTTATCTTTCCAATATGTCTAGTCAATTCCTTAAGGATGTATACACATTATTTCCAACAAAATTCAAATTTGGAATACTAGTAATTTGCTTATCTGTATGTTTAGTTTGATGATTGAATTTCTTCCACTGTTTGTGTAATATTGAAATATTATGTTTGTGTTTAAAATTAATTTGTTCCTGTGAGAATGTTTGAGAAAATTATAGCTTTTATTTTATTTATTAGCTTTACATATCATTCTTATTATATTTTTATCTAACAAGATTGATTTAATATTGATTTTAGGTTCATATTTAT
Organism: Nephila pilipes; assembly: GCA_019974015.1. Taxonomy (NCBI): domain Eukaryota; kingdom Metazoa; phylum Arthropoda; class Arachnida; order Araneae; family Nephilidae; genus Nephila; species Nephila pilipes. The sequence continues at coordinate 6,065 of BMAW01069095.1, read as the reverse complement.
AAAGCATAAAATTCGGAAATTGTATAGTTAAATGATTAAGAATCTTACAATTATTTCAGTTATTTTCTTGGTTTCATTTAAATTAAGTTCTACTTTTGTAAGCTAATACTCAATATTTTGATCATTTAAAATTAAATTTATATATTTATATGGAGATTAATAACCTGTTTTCAAACAATACTTTTCTCAATATTTAATAACAAAAAATATCATTAAATATTTCGTAAGGTGTACTAGTTTTTATCGATTTAAATTATACTACACAATGAAACACCTGCATACGGGTATTGTTATATTTACAAACATTTGTATATTAAAACCAATTTATTCTTCCTCTTATTTCTGTTTTAAGGATTTTGCACTTATGAAATATTGCTGATTAATTTTGAAGTAATGCAAATGTATAAATGATGCAATTTAAGCTCTTTTTATGAAAAACCTTCTTCAACCTAATATTTTCTTAATTTTAAGTTCTTCAGGATGAAATAAAATATAATATAAGCTATAGAAACGTTTGTATTTAATTTTTCTCATTTTTAACACTGTACTCCTTTCTATATACTTCTCTGAACTATACCTTCACTAATTCACGAAAGTTTTCCATTGGATAAATGATTACTGGAAATCATATTCTAAAAACATGATCTTTGACTCCATCTCCTTTCCTTTTATGGCATGAATAGCCTCAAACCGCCTTTCTTACAGTTCTAATTTCCCCTTAAGGAGCAGAAAATTGTTATACGAAGTAGCTTCAAGTGAATATAATGTAAGATCCAACACAGAGATGTTATGTTTGCCTAAAAACGGCTTAACAGACAGTGCAGTACGGGCCGGGAGGTTGTTCTCATGAATAATCCATTACTTGTTTTTCCATAATTCATGCAAAATCTCCCAAACAGATTCGTTGTCAAATTCTATAAATACAGCAATTTCCCATTTTTCGTCTGAAAACACCAATTTATTTTCTAGTTGTTTTGTTCGTTTTTTTTTCTTTTGAATTCGACGTCTCTGCTTATCAATTTTGAACATTTACACCACTTCAAAAACATAGATCTCAATAAACTTTCATTATCGTATGTTTCTTCAAACAACGGATGGATTTCTGGTATATTTCCCACGTTTCAGAAGAAAATTCACATTCACATGTGGCCTTTGTATAGTTAACTCTAAAAAAAATTCCGGCTGGATGAAAATGGAAGTTTCGATGTGAACGAAGGCCATGACTTATCCATTGGCCTAGTCAAGTTGATCTAGTCGAGTGCATAATTTGTCTGTAGATTAATCAGTCCAATTCATTTTGTCCATATCTGGTATGTACTTCACACATCGAATTTATCATTTAGCCCATCATCTTGCATGGCACAACTGAAAACTCCGTCTAAAATACTGCCAAACCAGTGGTAAAGCATGATGTTTAGTGATGAATTTCGGTTCGTTTTGGGAACAAATGATAACCGCATGCGGGTGTAGAGGCACCTTGATGAACTGTATAACTTCACTCTCATTGAAGCGTGATGCATTGCCCGCACAGCATGTATAATGCTCTATGAAACCACAGCCATTGATAGCAGGTCCATTCTAATTGTGGTAAGTGGAATCTTAACGATTTAGTGTTATGTTAATAATATTCTTTGAATCTACGTAGGACTATACTTTAATGGTATTCCAATGACAATTTTTCAGCAAGATAATACTTGTTCGCATGACATTTCAGTAGCTCAAGACTTTCTATATAATGGTCAGACTATTCCATGGCCTACTCTCTCACCGGACGTGTCCCCTACAGAATTTTTGTGAGATTAGCAGATGCTGCCTTGTCAAGCTGTATATGATTTGGAGGTGGCTTTCTAAACTCTGTTGACCCAGAAACCCCAGAATAACATTTGAAATATAAAAAATTCTGTGCTAGACTGTGTAACCGCATGTACCATAGCAGTAGGCAGTCCGACGCGCTGTTGAAATCGCACAACATTTGTATAGTTGTATAGTTGTATAAATTGTATTTTATTTAGTGCCTTGATTTTGGGGTCAAATGGATTTCTCATCTGCTTCATTATGTGTATTAAATTTCATTTCAATTCGAAGCTCCCTAATTGGTGAGGTATTTTCAATGCTCCACACATACATGGCAAATAATCACTGTATATATATATATATATATATATATATATATATATATATATATATATATATATATATGTATATATATATATATATATCATATATAATATTTATATATATATATATGTATATATATGTATATATATATATGTGGTTGTACATATATATATATATATATATATATATATGTATATAATATATATATTAGTAAAACAAGCCTGCATCGCCAAAATCTGAAAATTTGTTAACCTACTTTTCCAGTTTTTGTTGCACCTGACAGTCAAATGTGTCCAATATGTAATCATTTACTTTCTTCTTCACTTATCAGCCTTTGATGTGCTGATAACTGAAGAAAAGTGTGACACACCTGATGATGAGGTTCAAGAGATCAGATTTCATTGAATTTCTGACAGCTAAGGGTTGCAAGCATATCTAGTCCCAACCTTGCAAGTTGCGTCTTTCGTCCCTTTTGAAAAAAGAAAGAGTATTCGGATTACGATGTTAATCCTTCCATTAAAGTCTGATTTCAGGTAGCATAACTGGAATAGTCATCATGTGGGAGTGCCTTCTTAATCTAGCTTTAGAGCTCGGTGAAGAAAATGATGGAAACTCTATCTCAAGAAATTTTTAAGGCATACACAATGGTAACAAATAACATTCATATATAACAAGAAACGTAAATATTGGGATCCATATAAAAATCTTATGATCAATGAAGCAATCTTTTGAACCATACTTTCACATTTATGTATGTTTTCTGTGAAACAAACATAAATGTAAAATTTCTGAATTGTTTTGAAACAAGCCCTAGAGTTCAAGAGGCTCTCACTGGACCGAACAAAGTTACTTAGAAAAATATTATGAAGGAAGAACTTAATGAATTAATTAAAGAAAAACATTTACATTAGTTCTAAGACCCACACATAAAAAGGTTATAGGATCAAAACAGTTTTTAAAAAAAGTTCAAAGAAGATGGAACAGTTTAAACATTAAAAGCAACAGTTATTTCAATAGGATGTTCACAAAAACCTGAAATAGATTCGAGACGAGAATATTTCTCAATTTGCTAGATAAAGTTCAAACGGAACTGTTATTGCTCAAGCAGTTGAAAACAACCTTGCTGGATATCAATTAGACTTTGTGACATCACATGTAAATGCAAATCTTAATGAAGAAATCTTTATGCAGCAACCATAAGAGATTCGTGTTTTTCTAGATAAATTTCAAATTTGTTTACGAAACCGTTTTCTTTAAGATCTCAAACAATCAAGGAGACAGTTCTACAACAACCCCGACACTAAACTCAAATCTCTTGGGTTTAAATAATTAAATGCTGTCAAATGTTTTCCTCACATGAAGTCATCTGTTACTGACGCAATTATCATTTTACATGTGGGTGATTTAAGGGAGTTTACAAGCAGCAAAAACGTTTATGAAAAATTTATTCATGGTGAATTAGCAAAAGCTGTCAAAATGAAAGACTTAGGACTATTGTATAACTGCTTAGGAATTGAATACAAACAATATAAAAACAGTTTAACAATATCTCCTTCAAAGTACATTGATGATATCTTACACAAGTACAAAATGCAAGATGCAAAAACTGTTGCAACTTCCCTGGATACAAGCATTAAGTTAACTAAAGAGATGTATCGATAGAATGAGGAAGAAAAATCGAAAATGCAAAACTTAACATTTCGATTTTTAAATGGATCTTTAATGTATCTGTCTGTCGCCACAAGACCAGACATAACTTATGCTGTCAATTGTCTTAGTCAGCTTACCAAGAATCCAAGGAAAACTCATTGCATAGCAGCCAAAAGAATCCTGAGACACTTTAAAGGAACTAAAATTGAAGGATTTATATACAAACACAAGGCAAAGTCATTGATACAATCTGATGATTCTAAGTTTCAGCAAAAAAAACAATGCAATATTGCATTACCAACCACAGAGGCAGAATAAATGGGTCTCTCAGAATCTACCAACAATGATTTCTCAATGAACTCTTTAACAATAGACTGATACATTGAAAACCGTGGTTATTTACAGACAATCAATCACGCTTTAAACTTATGAAAAATCCTGTATATCATTTGAGCTCAAAACATATTGGAACTCGTCATCATTTTGTACGAGAAGTATATGAAAATGCTTTGTTTAACTCAAAATATTTACCATCTAATGAAATACCTGCTAATATGTTAACAAAACGTTTAAATAGTAATAAGCATAAGGTATGTAACAAATTAATTGGATTAACATGTGCCTGGCATTATAATATTCATCAGAAAATTACATAATTATGTTTGTATTTGAAATAAGCATAGATAAAGTAAATTGTTGGCTATCAGGGCATATTTGCTCTTTCATTCCTCTCAACTTAGAATAGATTGCGCCACGCCATGTAAGCTCTGTCTGCGTAAGCGCGCAAAGAATGGCGAAGTTCTCAGAACTAATACTTCTCCACTTCTGTTTGAATTTCCAAGCGCGAGGCTTACGCTGTCACACTGTTTATATATATATATATCTTTATTACATATGTTATGTGTAGCTGTCAATAAACCTGCTTTAGTAATTGTGCCATCGTTATCACTGTGTTATCTTCCAACATACTTTATGTTACTTAAGGAGTTCTCATCAATATTATAATATTCTCTGTAAACAAATATCAGATATAAATGGAATGACACTCATTAATTTATTGATAACTAAACATTAGTATAATTTGCCAATTTTGAATAATTTAAAGAAACACACGCAGATCTAATTCAATTAAATTATTTTTTCATTTTTTCTGGAGTACTTCAATATCATTACCTTCTATACAGGCTTTCAGCTTATTTTAATATCTAAAGATTGAACAGATGTAACCTAATATTTTGATTTTTGCTTGATTTTTGGAGCATAATGATGAATCTACTGTTTACCGATGATGAAACCTCAAGGCTGAAACAATAATATTTTTATTTGACAGCAAATGACTAGAAAAACTAAACTGACTTTTGAATTTATAATGCATTTCTTCGGCCCTGTTTAGCAGATGGCAACACCAATAGAAGCAACAATTTACTTTAATGATACCATCAAATACAAGTAATTTTTAAGCTACTATCGTATATATATAAAATTAATATCATAATTGAGTAAAATAAAGAATTGCTTTAAAATATTCAATTAATATTAAAACAGAAGAAAAACTGTGATAGTTACATATAGAAACCATACTAATTAGCTTTTTTTATAAGGTATACACAAAGCAGAAAGGAAACTATTATTTCCGTATACCTAAAAGTATAAAACAAGAAAATGGTAAACATTGCAAAAAATCCACTTAAATATTTGGGTAAAACCACTTGAATATAAACCACCTGAAAAAATATTAAGCCTATAAATAATGTTGAGTAGATAAAATGCTGCACGTGAATTACAAGGTTTTATAATTGAATACACCTACAAGTGTTTCAGACCCGTAACAATATATTGTTATATCAATCTTTATTAGAGTTCCATTTATCTAATGAGTCGTCTAAATCTACAGATTCATTTCTTTTACATTCAACTTCGAAGATCTTTTGATTACGAAAAAGTCAGATACATAGTAATTGATTGTGTAAACATCTAAGGTACCCTGAGATCGGATTGCTTCTTTCTAATCTTACTTACTCTACTTCGTACCAAACGAAATTAGTCCAATAACTATCGCTCCGTTAAGACCATAAGGAAAAGAGAGAAAATTACATCAAAATAATAAAGACAACTGAAAACAGCACACCATGGTGTTTTGACAGCACGAAATCAATCAAGAAACATTTCCCCGGGTCCCGTGCTTCCGGCGAGAAAATCACGTGGTGTGTTTGTTTGTAGATGAGAGTTTTTTGATAGAAGGAAGTATTTTTCCGTGTTAATTTGAACGATTTTTCTTCATTTTAATACAAACTGGA
>BMAW01069092.1:224204-287417 GCA_019974015.1 Nephila pilipes | reverse complement strand
GGATCATGGGGCCTGGCCCCCCTGAAGATCTGGGACGGCGGCCTGGCATCGGGAGAAGTAGGTCTGTTTGGATCTTTCCTTCACGGTGCGGCCCGTGAAGATTTTTCCTTTTAGAACGGGATAACTTGACGTGGAGGATCTGTTTTCCGTTGAACGACCGTGGGTTATCATGGAAGGCCCAGGGTCGTGGAGAAGCTGTCTAGGTCTGATTGAACAGGCTCCAGAGATTGGCAAAGGACGTCTCAGGAGATTCTTCAACAGATTTTTCCAAATAACGAAGTAATACCAACACATATCAAGAGGCCAGGCCCCATGATCCCAGATCTCCAGAGGTCCGACCACGGGATTTCAAAATCCCAACTCGTCATATCCCCGCTTTTGGGAGACGTTTCCTTCCTTCGTCTTGGGAAGAAGCCCGTCCCCAAATTTTTTTCCACCACCACGGGATGGTGGTCTTTAGTTGCCGCGACGATGGATTCACGCTCACCAACGGCGTCGTGTCCTAAGCTGCGAACCAGTGGTGCTTCAAGACCTTGTCGAAATGTCTCACCTACATCAACATTGGTACGGTCTGTGTCACTGATGCCCGATCTAAGGTGCAATTTCGGGCCTTTCATCCAGCTTACCCATATTTTATTTGAAACACACTAGCTTTTGTTTGTTTGACCATATTTTATTTGAAACACACTAGCTTTTGTTTTCTTTTATCATACTTTGTTTGTTTGACCATTTTTTATTTGAAACACACCAGTTTTTGTTGTTTGAACATTTTTTATTTGAAACACAACAGTTTTTGTTTGTATGATCAGATTTTATTTGAAACACACCAGTTTTTGCATGTTTGAACTCTTTTTTATTTGAAACACACCAGTTTTTGTTTGTTTGACAAGATTTTATTTGAAACATATTAGTTTTTGCTTGTGTGACCAGATTTTATTTGAAAGACACCAATTTTTTCTTTAACAATTTTATTTGTTTCAAACACACCTTTTTTATGAGACCCCACTCTGATCTCATGAAAATTTAAACATTTTGTATGTGAATGCCCCACCACGACCCTTTGCATTCACCATCCGACGACCGTTTTTATGCGAATGTCGACGCGGAAAATGGTAAGACGTTTGCATTAAGTGCCACCAGACGATCTCGGCGAAACATGCAAAGAGTTTGCTTTAAAAGCCACACGACGCGAAAAACGGCACGGAATTTGCTTTAAGAGATACGAAACGAACGTGGAAAAATATGTGAAAACGAACGGTAAAAAGTTTGCTTTAAGATCCACAAGACGCGGAAAACGGCAAAGAGTTTGCATTAAGTGCCACAAAATGAACGCAGAGATCGGTAAAAAGTTTGCATTAAGTGCCACAAGTCGAAAGCGGAGAAACATGTCAAAATATTTGCATTAAGTGCCACCAGACGAAACTAGAGAAAGTTAAAAATATTTGCATTAAGTGCCACAAGACGTGGAGAAATATGTAAAAATATTTGCATTAAGTACCACAAGACGAACGCGAAGAAACATGTGAAAATATTTGCATAAAGTGCCACCAGACGAAACCAGAGAACGGTAAAAATATTTGCAATAAATGCCACAAGACGCGGACATTAATAAAAAGTACAATATGAACGCGAATATTTTTGCATTCAACTGACATGAATGTCTTACCACTCTCCTGAAAAGGAAAAAAAATTATTTTATTTTAATACACAAAGTTCCTGAAAAGAAATACAATATTACATTTTAACAAAAATATTTTAATATTTTTATGTTAATGCCCCACCACGACCCCGACCCTTTGCATTCACTTTACACCAAGTTTTTTTGTTTTAATACACCAAGAATTTTTGTTTGAATACACCAAGAATTTTTGTTTGAACATACCAAGAATTTTTGCTTGAAAACACCAAGAATTTTTTGTTTGAAAACACCAAGATTTTTTTGTTTGAAAACACCAAGTTTTTTAATCAGGTTGCAACCCGACACACATTCATTCATCCAATCACACAAACACATTTTTGTAACACTTTACCAGGACATTTGATCCCAGTTTCGTGTGAAAAGAAAAAGCACCACCCCTTTTTGAGTGTATTCATTTGTGAAATAAACAGACATAGTCAAAAGGAACAAATTCATTTTTTTCCTTGTTTCCCGCTCCGCCAGGCACCTGAAAAGAGACACATGCATACAATTGTGGGAAAATAGTATACTTACACTCAGTGTTCTTGATTCTCTCCCCTGCATTCAGGAAAAGAGGAAAAGGAAGGCAAAAAAGAAGAGCAGAGATACATTTATTTTTAAATGGATGGAGCAGAAGGCAAAGCAGAGCGAGCAGTCACTGCAAGAGTGGATTCCAAAGATGTGGCCTCTCGACGGGCATTACGGGATCCTGCTGGGTTCATCAGTGCGTCAAAAAATGGTCTTTGACCCATTGTACTACCACTCAGCGCAGCCTTACCTCTACGAGCCCACCTTCCGAGTCGCCCAAGTTGTCTCGGCGGTTTGCTACAACTCCATGGGGGTATTGAGACCGAGCCCTCTTCCCGAAGGAACTGGAGCCGGGCAGAGCTGGACAGGCCAGCACCTGCATGCCACGTGTCGGGGGAGGCATTCTCCCACGAACCCATGTGTTGCTTACGCGATAGGTGGCAAACAATTGCGGGAAATTTTGCCTCGTCGCACTCAGTTATCGAAATCAAAAATCAGGAACAATCAGGAACCATCCAGTAAATAATATATCATCAAAAAAAATCAAAATACATTCCAACTGAGGCGAAACAAATTTCCAAGTTGCAAACATGTTACCTCCATTCCCCGCCTAACGTTTTCGGTACTAGAGGCGCGGTTACCTGCACGCAACCGAATAACCAAGATCACACACCCACTCGACGTGCCATCGTTTTGAGTAGCCACGCGGTCCGGAAAGAAATTCCAATCGGCTGCTTCTTTGGGCATGACTTGTCCCTGCGGCGCATCGTTCGCGAAGAGGGAAGGAGAATAACAAGCGCATTGCTGAAAAAACGTAATGATAGGAAGCAGAAAAAGAGCAAAGAAGCTTACAGGGAGGGATTCACAATTAAACTTGCATTTTGGTCGCCAGAACAAAGAGCATACCTTACTAGCCCTCAAAGAGGGTCCCATGTTTCGGGTCCGCTTGATGCCCCAGCGCTTACAATGCAAGCGTGTTTGGAAAGGGATGGTTGAGAAGAACAATTACACTTTTTCATATCCTTTGGGTAAAGAGCCTCCGTCAGAGTTCGTCCAGTTATGCCAGAATCTTGTTCTAGAAACGTTCCCAGCAACCAAAACCATAGGATCCGTGTTCACCTTAGCCTACTTGTTGTGCCGTAACGGGACTGTGTCGGAACCATGCCATAAGTACCCTAGCACAACGTTCGTCAGGGAACAAATTCTGGGTGACGGGATCTGCCGAAGCAGAAACATTACTTTGATAAGAACTGACAAAAAGGCATTTAAACTCTTTCAGGCAAAGTAAAAGACGTGAAAAAGTTTGGTAAAATATCCAATCAGTCTGCTCCTTCGTTGTCACCGCTAGGTATCCAGAGCAGAGAATCAAACAGCATAAAAGTCTTTCCGAGCAGAAAGAGAACAAATAGAAAATCTACTCCTTCGTTGGCACCGTTAGGTATCCGGAGCAGATTAAAAAAGGATTCTTACCAGACGGATTCGGCTGGGCTGGTCCTCGGGCTGGAGATGACTTCGCGAAAGTCCTTTAGATACCGACTACGCCATATAAGGTTGGTTTACGATCAACTAGTTCATAAATAACAACTGATTAGTCGAAAATATACATTTAATTAAAATAAGCGTAATAGTTCTGTTTACATCTCGTACCGACTATATTCATGCGTTGCCAACATTCGTTATTTATAACAAAAAGTAATAAGAATACGATTACAATTATTTCATCGATTCACTTTATGTGAACCTTACACTTCCAAAATTGAAAGTTTCATATTCGAAATGGAATAATGCAGAAATATTCTTATAAATACTTAATCAGACCTTTTTCATATTTCGCTGACAGAAGTCTCTCTGACGTAGCTTTCAGCGTGAATTCGGGCAAAAATGTTTTGCAATGGTTTTACTCGTACATATCAACACTGTTCGCTTTTAGTTAATTTACCTATTTAAGTGTTTAATACGGTTAATTACAAATTAAGTATAATGTTGACGCATGTGCGCGCCTCCTACCGGTCAACTGCTAAAACTAGGAAGAAGCTGAACGACTTTCAGCAATAACGGATGTGGGTAGCTACTGTCGCACTGACACCCACAATAACTGTAACGGAAGCTGAACGACTTTCAGCAATAACGGACGTGGGTAGCTACTGTCGCACTGACACCCACAATAACTGTAACGGAAGCTGAACCACTTTCAGCAATAACGGACGTGGGTAAATACTGTCACGTTGACACCCACAATAACTGTAACGGAAGCTGAACGACTTTCAGCAATAACGGACGTGGATAAATACTGACGTGTTGACACCCACAATAACTGTGCTTATGATTGAAATATTAATTTTTATTGTTAAGTTTCAATAAAAAATTTGTCCAAAAAGGACTGGTCCGTCCTTATACTAATTTCACCAAAGAACATTAATTGGTCCAGTCGGGCCGTAGAACTGTGCTATGAATAGTATAGAAAAACTTAACAAAGTGAAGACTTCCTTGAAAGGAAATTTTACTAGAATCGAAACATTTTTTGATAAAGTGTCCAATGATGTTGATTCGATGGAACTAGAAGTTAAATTAAAAAAAGTATTGCAACTACAGACGAAAATAGATGAACTAAAAAACACCTTCTTCGCACTTGAAAATGCCACACCCAATGAAGTAGCTGAATTTGAAGACGATTTAGAAAGCAACGAAATTCGCCTTGAAGATTTGGAGGTAAGAATTAAAAAATTAATTAACTCTAATAATAAAACATCTGTGACTGCAGTTGAAAATAATAAATATGAAAACGGAACTTCTTTTGTTCCAATGAATATTCCACCCATAATACTTCCCATGTTTTCGAGAAAATATGAAACATTTAGCAATTTTAAATCTCAATTCGATGATTTAATAACATCGAACAACCAACTAACGCAGTCACAGAAACTATATTATTTAAATTCATGTCTATCAAATGAAGTAAAATAATTCGCCTCCACTTTCGACAATTCTTCTTCATTGTATTAAGCACTTGAATCACGATTCGATAATAAAAGATTAATCGTTGATATACATGTACAATCAATTTTAAATTTTAAGAAAATAGAACGAGAAAATCCTAAGAAAATCCGTGAAATGATTGATTGCATTAAGAAAAACTTACGGGCCTTGAAAATACTTAAATACGAACAAAATGATTTATTTGATATCTTTTTATTGAATATTATGCTTAAAAAATTAGATAAGGAATCCCAAAAGAATTTTGAATTGAGTCTAAAAGCCAAAGATGTTCCGACATTTAGCGAGTTTATAATATTTTTAGAACAACGCGAAACGATCCTTTTACCCGTAGATAGAAATTGTGCGGACGAAACAAAAACAATCATAAGAAAATCTAATTTTTCTTTCAAAACTAAAACTCTTTTAACGAATCAAACTATTTAAAATAAGAACTGCATAGTTTGTAATGAAAAAATTCCTCATCCAATATACAGATGTAAAAAATTCCTAGAATTAACGCCCTATAAAAGACTAGATATTGTGCGATAGCATAAACTATGTGAACTGTGCTTACGAAAAAATCCCAGGAAATCTCAGTGCACTTCGACTTTCGTTTGCAGCTGTGGAGGGAAACATTCAAAGACTATTTGCTGTAAACAAGGGGTCAAGGTACGAAAGCTCCCCAACTTAGGTGGTGAAAGAGTAACGCCTTCCTGCGAAGGAGATTCCGAAACAACAGCAAAAAATGAACTCGCATTGGGGAAAGAAAAAGTCATAACTTCTTCTTCCCTCTGTAATACTATCGTTAGTAAAGCAGTCAGACCGAACAGAAAGACCATTTTAATTTCAACTGGGCACATACTTTTGCAAAATAGGGAAGGAAGATTCGTTAAATGCACAGCGATTTTTGATTCCGCTTCAAATATAATCATTTTATCTAGAAAAATGTGTGATTTTCTTGGTATTAGATCAGAAAAAATACAGACTTCCGTTTCTGGACTCAATTCAACAAAACAAAATTTAAAGGGAAAAATGAGTACTTTTATCGCGAACGAAAGTGGTGGTTTTAAAGAACACATAGAATTTTTTGTGACGGAAAAAATTACTGGGTTGACACCTAGTGTTAACTTAGATATTTCAGAAATAAAAATTCCCGAATTTTTAAATTTATCGGATCCCTATTTTTTTGAAGCTAAAGAGATTCATGCATTATTAAACGCCGATATTTTCTTAAGAATAATGAAAGATAATGTTTACAAAGTAAATGATGAATTAATATTCAGAGAAACTGAATTTGGATGGGTTGCTGGTGGACGGCTCCAGGAAAACAAAAATAATAACAACTTATCGTGTTATCTCCTTAAGGGGGATAATTCTGTTGAGGACACATTTAAACTTTTTATGAACTTGAATCTCTTGGCATAAAAGATGGCCCTTACTACCATGAAGATGATCAAGCTATGAATATTTTTAAAGAAACTATACAATTTAATAAAGAACGATACGTAGTAGAACTGCCATTCCATAAAAACTGGAAAGAATTATCTGATAACTTTTCTGTAGCAAAACAACGTTTCCAAAATTTATGGCGAAGGTTACAGAGAGATAAAATACTTCACTCTTAATACCTAGAAACGATTCAAGATTATTTGAATCAAGGGATTATAGAGAAAGTAAAAAATACTGAGGCAAATATACACAAACCGATATATTATTTACCCCATCAAGCAATAAAAAGGGAGGGTCGAGTCACAACTTCTACTCGTATTGTATTTGATGCTGCCTCACATCAAACTAATGAACTTTCTTTGAATGATTACTTGTGGCCTGGTCCCAATTTAAATCCTAACCTTTTAGATGTGCTAATAAATTTTATGTTAAATCGGATTGCAATATCATCCGATATTCGTCAGGCTTTTCTTCAAATTTGTTTGGCGGATAAGCATAAAGACGCTGTACGATTTTTGTGGACAGAAAGTAATCCAAGCGACAAAAAAAATGCCTTCATTACAAATTTACCGTTTCAACGGGATTATTTTTGGCGTTAACGCTAGCCCATTTTTGCTAGCAGCTACAGTTAAACATCACATTGAGAAATATAGAAAAAGTCATCCTATAACTGTACAACATCTAGATTCCTTCATGTACGTTGATGACTGGATCACAGGTCAAGACACTCGAGAAGAAGCACTTCTTATATCTCTTCAAACTGAGAATATCATGAAGGAAGCAGGAATGTAGATGAGAAAATGGATCAGCAATGACACCACTTTAATGTCTCAGTGGGCAGCAAAAGGTTTCGACACTTATCCAGTTGATACATTCGTCAGCTTAGGATCAAACAAAACAAAAGTATTAGGCTTGACTTGGCAAACCCTAGATGATTGTCTGACATTGGATAATAAAGGATTGCTAGAATTCATTTCAACTAACAAAAATACTAAACGATTCCTGTTACCAGCTATCGGGAAAATATTTGATCCATTTGGATTGATTTCCCCCTTCACTATAAGAATGAAATGCCTCATTCAGGAACTCTGGAAGAATAAAATCACTTGGGATGAAGAATTACCCCCGAAAATAGTGGAAAGGTGGGTAAACTGGAGCAAGGAATTACCCTTGTTAAACAAACTCAGAATTCCAAGATATATTCTTGATTTTACAAATTTTGAGATAAATGACTTCATCGAAATCCACACCTTTTGCGATGCTTCTAAACTTGCCTATGGAGCACCGATTTATGTGAAAGTGAAAAAACGAAATGAAGTGCTTGTAAATCTCCTCACTTCAAAAACGAGAGTGGCACCTCTGAAGGCTATTACGTTACCTCGACTTGAACTCTTAGGAGCTTTAGTTGCGGCTCGTTTGAGTTCTAAAGTGCAAGAAATCATCCGCAAGAAAAAGGAATGCAAAGTGTTCCACTGGACAGATTAAAAAATAGTTCTGTTCTGGATTAAAGGTTCTGCGAAAAAATGGAAACAATTTGTGGCCAACAGAGTGCAGGAGATCACCAAGTTAACGGATCCTGATTCTTGGTTTCATTGCTCTGGAAAAGACAATCCCTCAGATCTCTTGTCTAGGGGACTAAGTGCTGACTCCCTTTTATCTGACGATAAATGGGGGAATGGTCCATCATTTTTGCAATTTGATGAACTCTCAGGTACTGATTCTGAGTGTCCAGAACTTAATGAAGAAGAGTATTTGCCTGAACTGAAATCGAAGGACTCAAAAGAAAATGATGTGCTAACTTTAAATTTAAATCAAACTATTTTTGATTATTTACTTACTTATAGTAATAGATTTCTAACTATTGTTCGAGTATTAAGTTTCCTTTTCAGGTTTATATTCAATTGTAAAAATCCTGGAAATAAGACAGAGGGACCACTCACATCAGAGGAGATGATGGAAGCAGAATATTTTTTATTAAAATAAGAACAACTCATGTCTTTTCATACAGAAATGACAGCTATGCGAAATGGAGATGATATTTGCCATAAAAGTAAGATTTTAAATTTGTCCCCATTTTTAGATGATAAAGGTATCATAAGAGTGGGAGGAAGACTCAAAAATTCGCAACTCCCGTACTCAGGTAAACACCCTATTTTGCTACCAGCAAAAAGTAAATTGACTGAAATGATTGTAAAATACTATCATGAAAAGTATTTTCATCTTGGAGCCCAGAATTTGCTTTATCAAATTAGACTTAAATTCTGGCCTATCCATGGGCGAAATGTTTGTAAAAAAATTGTTCATAACTGTATTAAATGTTTTAAAGCAAATCCTAAAATATGTTCTCAAAAAATGGGTAATTTGCCAAAGGAAAGGATTACTCCTGATAAAGTGTTTAATTCAACAGGTATTGATTTGTGTGCACCCTTTCTTATCAAAAATAAATATCAGAGGAAAGGTCCTGAAATTAAAGTATATGTTTGTATATTTATTTGCCTTGTAACAAAGGCCATTCACCTAGAGATAATCAGTGACTTAACTTCTCAAGCACTAATAGCGGCACTGAAAAGGTTTATTTCGAGAAGGGGAAAATGTCGTAAAATAATTTCGGACAATGGGACCAACATGGTTGGAGCTAACAGGGAATTGAAAACTTTGACTAAATTGGTGAGAGATCGAGAAGAGTCTCTATTTATCTTTTTTTCAGAAGAAAACATCGAATGGTCATTTATTCCCCCTAGAAGTCCTAACTGGGGAGGTCTTTGGGAGGCTAATATAAAGTCATTCAAATACCATTTCAAGCGCGTTAAGGGAAATTCAAAATTTAGTTATGAAGAATTACTAACTTTAATTACTCAGATTGAGGCAATTTTGAACTCTCGACCCCTTACTCCACTTTCAGCCGACATAGACGATTTGGAGGTTTTGACGCCAGCTCATTTTTTAATCGGAAGACCGATTACAGCTATAGTAGAACCATCTATTATAAATTGTGAAACAAATCGTCTAAAGGCTTGGGAAAGAATTACCAAGTCTGTTCAAACGATCTGGAAAAAATGGAGCCTATCATATTTAAATAACCTGCAACAAAGGAAAAAATGGATAGTTAATAAAGAAAATCTTAAAGTAGGAGATATGGTTTTGATTAGGGAAGAACATCTTCCTCCTTGTAAATGGTTATTAGGACGAGTTGTAAAAATTTATCCGGGAATGGATAAAAAAGTTAGAGTTGCAGATATCAAAACTAGTAACAGTACTTTTAAAAGGTCCATTAATAAACTGAGAGTATTACCTATTGAAAGTAAAAAATGTATGATTGTATATCACATTACCAATTTAAATGTATTGCATTTTGTATCATGTATCGAATTATTTACTACATATTGGCTATTTTTTTATGTTTATATATTTCATCATTGTTTCTGTGTTTGAACTATTTCTCTACTTATATATTAATGTGGTATATTTAGTTGTGAATTTAATTCACTTATTATTTACTTGTAATAATTAATTCTTAAAAATGTTGTATTTTAATAATTTACATAAATTATTAAGTTCTTGCATGAGAACATGGCAAGGCCGGGCGGGATGTTGACGCATGTGCGCGCCTCCTACCGGTCAACTGTTAAAACTTGGCAGAAGCTGAACGACTTTCAGCAATAACGGACGTGGGTAGCTAGTGTCGCACTGACACCCACAATAACTGTAACGGAAGCTGAACGACTTTCAGCAATAACGGACGTGGGTAAATACTGTCACGTTGACACCCACAATAACTGTGCTTATGATTGAACTAATAATAGTTATTGTTAAGTTTCAATAAAAAAATTGACCAAAAAGGACTGGTCCGTCGTTATACTAATTTCACCAAAGAACAAGTAGATTAAGTGGGGGAGGAAATTTGTTTATAACGAGTTTGTAAGTTAAGCCGTCAATCCACACTCTGTCGAACGCGTTTGGAATATCCAGGAAGATAACACCTGTGGATTGACGCTTTTCAAAACCTGAAGAAATTGTTTCGGTTAATTTGAGTAGAGGATGTATAGTGGAGAGTTTTTTGACGAATCCATATTGGTTTGGGTTGATAAAGTTGTTGTCATCGATGAAAGTTTTTAGTCTGTTTAAAATTATAGCTTCAGTAAGTTTACTTAGTGTGGATAAAAGGGAAATGGGTCTGTAGCTGTTTGGGGAGTGTGAGTTTTTTCCAGGCTTGAGTATGGGAAAGATGATAGAGGTTTTCCAGGAATTAGGGAAATATTTGATTTTTAGTATTTTATTAATGATGTAAGTTAGGATTAAAATGATTTTTAAAGGAAGATTTTTAAGCATTTTGTTAGTAATTTCATCCTTGCCAGGTGCCTTTTTTGCATTTGTTTTTTCGATATATTCAATGACTTCATCTGGGCAAGCTGGTTCAATGAAGGTGTTAGTAGGAGATAGAAAAAAGTTGTTTAATTTAGTGGAGACTTCGGTATCTATATTAGAATGAAAGTCAGTGGGTCTTGAGTTTTCTTGAAAATATGTGGTCAGGGTCTCTGCTAAGATATTGGCTTTATGGAAATCAGTGATTGTTGTGCCACCGCTTGTGTTTAAAGTAGGAATTTTGGGTTTTTCTTTTTTAAAAAATTTTGTGGTTTGCCAGAGGGAGTTATCTGTGGTATTAAGTGCTAGAAGTCGTTGATTCCAATTCTATTCTTTGAAAATTTTAATTTCATATTTGATTTCAGTTTTTATTCTATTGAGTTGACTCTTGATGCTGGGGTTTAAAGTCCTTTGATAAAGTTTTCTGAGTTTGTTTTTGTTTTTAATTAAGTTTCTGATGTTTTTTGGCGTGTAGGTGGAGTTGTTGTTTTTGATTGGTGTGGAAGCTTGATTGTAAGCAGTAATTATTTTGTTGGTGAGAAAATATATTTTATTTTCAAGTTGTGGTGGGGTGGTGATGTGGGTGAAGTCAAAGTAGCTAATGTTTTGTTGTATGATATTGGTGAAATCTGACCAGTGTGTTTTAAGATGTGTTTTGGTTTCATTTTTTCGAATATTTAAATTAAATGTGATTATGACTGGGTTGTGGTCAGATGAAAGTTCTAGAATTGCAGTGATCTCAAAGGGGTAGTGGAATTCTTTTATTAAAGCAATGTCTAAAGTATTTGTGGAATTATGTCCAAATCTAGTGGGTGTGGGAGGGAAGGGAATTCGTAAGTCAAGTTTATCGGCGAAGTTTTTGAGTTGAATTCCTCTGGTGGAGATTTTTCTGCAATTCCAAAAATTGTGTGGGGCATTGAAATCGCCAAAAATCACACAATTTGAGTTAGTTTGCAGTATGGATTCTAGATCAAGAGTGAATAATCTTTTATTCGAGCAAGGGGGGATGTATATGGATGCAACTGAGAAGGTGTGGTAATTTGGAGGGGTGATTGTGATAACGGTGGCTTCGACATATTGGAGCGGTGCTGTAGTCTGGAGATGGTGTGCAATATTGTTTTTAATAAGTATCATGGTTCCCCCTGAGGGTTGAGTTTCGTAATTCTGTCATTTCTGTAGGAAATATAGTTTGCGAGGTAAAAACTTTTGCTGGGTCTGAGTCTAGTTTCTTGTATCAGTAAAATATCAGGAGAGTTCTCTACGAATACTCGTAGCTCCACGGTATGAGCATTAACTCTGTTCGCATTCCATGAGCACAAACTGAGGCCTAAGATATTGGGATTATTTAAAAAATTAATTTGATTAAATATAGGATTCTGATTCTAATAGCGCCTCAATAATGGCATATTTTTGGTTGCAGTTGTTTTTAACAGCCGCAATCCTGGGCAGTTGTTGTGCTAAACCAGGAAATTTATTTAGCAAATACGCAAGGATGAAAAGTAGGTCAGTGGTTTCTTCCTTTTCAAGGATGAAAAGTAGGTACAAGATTATTTCCCTGTCTATTGTATTGTGGGGGGTTATTTAAGCTGGTTTTCTGTGAAATCTAGCTTCATTTTGTGCGTAAACTTCTGTTTCGCTCGCTTTGGGTGGCGTCGTCTCGGAACGTGGAGCGTTCGTAATTGCTTGAGCAAATGTATAATTTTGGTTTATTTTGCTGCTAGTAAAGGGGTTTTGAATTTCCAAAGTTTGTAGTACCTTTAGGGGGCTTAGGGTAGCTCGGGTAGCGAGCCCAGGAGGCCATATGGCCGTGGGTTTTACAGTTGATGTATAGAGGATTGGATTGCTTTTCTTTTAAGCTACAATCTCTAGTGAAGTATGGCTCTCCACATTTAAGACATCTGTGTGCCATTCTGCAATTTTAGGATGAGTGGTGGAACTTGTTACAGTAACTCTATCGTGTGTCTCATGCTTAGCTTATATAGTTCCTACCAACCTCGCTTTACTTTATTTCTACCTGCCTATAATACATAATTCACTTTATTTCTACCTGCCGATAATTTATAATTCACTTTATTTCTACCTGTCTATAATTTATAATTCACTTTATTTCTATCTGCCTATAACTTATAATTCACTTTATTTCTATTTGCCTATAATTTATAATTCACTATATTTCTACCTGCCTCATGTTTCATTTTTGGTCGGGAAAAAGTTGTTTATTTATAGCAATCAATCTTAATTAAAAATCTCCAAGGTTAGTGAAGAGAAAACCGAGAATAGCCCAACGTCACAGTTTTGAATGTATGAAGTGGTAAGGTTGGGCAATGAGGCGTACAAGCCTCGTATGATATATTGCGACACCTCGTTCCCCAGTTTCACCAAACGCGTCTTTATTTGATGAAACTCGTAGGCTGCTCAACTTGTCATCCAAAATTATCTCAGATATGGTCGATCGGTGACAGATTTGGAAATCAAGCAGGCTGGGGAAGGGTGGAAATGTCACGGAGGCAGTCCGGTAAAACCTCTGCAGCATGTGGGCGAGCATTGTTCTGTTAAAAATGGATTATGGGTGTCCCGCCATGATAGCAACAAACTGTCATGAGTGGCTGAACAATGTTACGAACACACCTGTAGGCTATCATGGTGCAGTGGACCAATATTACTAGTGACCATGTGTTTTATGCGATGGCACCCCATACCGTCTCACAACTTGTGGGAGCGGTGTGCCACTGTAGAGCAAAGGCAGGATTGAAACGTTAATCAAGGGGCCTCTACACATGTACATGAATGTGATCACTGCCTTAAATGAATTTAGATTCGTCGTTAAAGTGTACCTGATTCCATTCGGGTGTAATCCACTCTCTCGAGTCCGTCATTATTGCAAACGTAGGTGACGATGAGTAGGTGTCAATGGCAATACATGTAATAGGCACCGCGATAGCAACTGTCTTTCAGCCACTATCTGTCAACTGTCCATTGCCCTCTTTTCATCTGTAGAAATTTACTTGTGGGGCAAATTCATTCTAGTTTCCTTCCAAGTATGCGAGAGGTAGTCAGGGTGAAAACACGCGTTGGAATTTAATTTTTCCTTAGAAGCCTTCACCGAAGATCTTAAAACAAGTCTATTCGAATTTTCTTAAATATTTACTCTCAGAAATCGATTTTTAGTTGACCATGCATTTTTACGGAGAAAATGAAACTTTAATGAGCCAAATTTTGCCTTAAATGTACAAAAAATCAGTACATAATAGCTTTTTTCAAATTGTACGTGCAATATTTTGAAGCATTATTTCAGTATTCCTTGCATTAAAATATTTTGAGTAAATAATTATTAAAATTACTACAAATTCTATCAAAAGAATTCTGGTACATTATATGAATATATTTTATAATAAACATCACATAATTACTATTTAACCAAGACATAAATTTTTTGCATCAACATTATTAACTTAAAATACTTTCATAGGTTAATTCATTGCATTGTGAAAATTATATAACTATTAGTTAGATATATTTCTTTTATCTTTCTTGGGATATATAACGCAGCATCCTCGAAGCACTTTTCAGAAATTTTACAAGCTGTTGATTTTTTGGTTCTTCATCTAATCTGTTCACACCAATTATGACTTATTTTGATTGTGGTGATGCTCAAAGGCATGGTGTCGAAGTTTAATGAATGGGGTTCCATCTCGAGTGTCATCCTGGTCAATTGACAGAGGTTTAATATTAAGAGATCCTTTGCATTTACCCTTTATTTTGCTTCTAAGTGCCACATCAATAAGCAATAAATCAATCAAAATCCAGGTTTCAATATAAGCTGGATATTTCTCATTTCAGTAATTTCAGCGATATCTTTAGTAGTTTTATGTGATTGAGGCAGGCCAATATTTTGACCCTTCTTAAATGGGGAAATGTACGTTCCGTGACAACGTTGAACGAGCTCACTCATTCTTTTTAAAGAAAAGATCAATTATAGAGTGCTTCAAAACAATTTAACACTTTGACACACAGCTAGGAGAATCGAGTTTGCGCTTTCTTTTGTCATGCGTAGTGCTAAGACCAAATGGACGATGAAAGAGGTAGTCATATTCCCCCTAGTGGCTTTTGAAAATGTTACTTTTTTCTGACGACAATATGGTAGCTTCTTCGCTTTTAAAAGATAATTTTTAAAGAATTGTTTGAGGTACATTAATGAAATATTAACAACATTTGTAACTCGCATTTTAAAAACTTAAGTAAATGATAAATATTAGTTGGAAAAATATTAAGTTTTTAAATAATTATTTGTTGTATATTAATGTAATATTTCATCAATTGTAACTCGTACTTTTAAAGAATTAAGTGATATATATTATAAATATTAGTTTGTAAAATGATAAATTAAAATACCTAAATAAATGCACGTAATTTTAAACTTTATAAAACATTTAATTATTATTTTTAATTACATTTTGCCAGCATATATCGTTTGTAATACGAACAACGCAAGATTATATACGCGGTCTTTCTCAGCTCGTCAGTTCGCATTAGGGAAAAGTTTCGCTACTCGAATAAGATTCGGCTGGAACCGTTTGAGTCGAAACACTTTTGACGATTGTCCGGTACTTGTCTATTAAAGCGGCGCCCGCCAAATTAAGAATGCGCCAATGTCGCCAAACTAGTTAAAAGCGCCAAGCAAGCGGAGAGCGAAATTGAAATATAGGAAAACAAATTACATACAAATAAATAATATAAAAACATTTAAACATATTTTTATTTAATAATCATTTATATGTTTAGTGATAAATCTCATCCCAATAAGTAATATAAAAATTTTGATAATTAATATTAATATTTGCATAATTTTTAGAACATCAATCTATATTAAAGGCCATATTTCCGAAATAGCGTTCACTATTTCATAGAAAGTATTTTTTTCCCTACATATTTCCTCCACATTAATTCTGCCAAATACTATTCTAGACGATGCCGAGCTGTGCCACGTTGTTTCTTGTTACCCCACTTTCTTCAATAACATACAACTTCATGACGTGACCTCTTTTGCATAATAATGTTTTCGGTAAAAGTCCTTTCTCTTGAAAAAAAGAGATGGCATCCATTTCGCTGTTTGGTAAATTGAAAATTGTTAACGATATTTTCAATGGCAGTAAAATAGGTATTTTAAAAAAAAATACCAAATCGGTAACATTAACAGGTAAGCGATATTTTACAAAAAAGATGAAGTGCTGTTTCTTTAGGACTGCAACCTTAGGAGTTTACAACCAAACATGGCGATAAATCTTACTGCTTGGCGATTTTCCGTCTACATCCGAAATCGTAATTTGGCGGGCGCTGCTGTAATGGACAAATACCGATTTCCCTAACTTCTTCTGAACTCGTAGGTTCGATAATGATGCGCTATTTCGAAAACTAGCTAGGCTTGTTCATAAACATTAGAAGATTCAAAGATTATTTGGCAGCTTCAATATGTAAATCACTGTACTACTGAGCCAATCAGGGGCTCTTTTGCAATTGTATATTTATTTAGTATTGCAACTCTTTTTGGGTCAGGTTGAGTATACTTAGTAATTTAATCAAAGTATGTAATACAAGTGGAAATATGCAGTAATTTTGAAATCAAATAGTAAATCTAAAAGTATGAGAACAAGAATGGATGGATGTAAACTCACAATCGATTCAATGAAAGTTTATTGTATATTTTGCTAAAGAATTTTCAAAGTTTACTTCTTTCAGTTCTAAAAGTTATATGGGGAACCAAACAAATAACTTCGTTGTTTCAATTATAAGTATTGAATCTAATTTAATACTTTTAAATATATATCGATTAAAACAATCTTTTTCGTGTAAATATTTATTACACATATTTATCTTTGTGACATTGGGCTATTCGCGGTTACTCTTCACTAACGTTCGGGACATTTAATTGAGATTGATTGCTTTCGCTAAACAACCTTTGCACAACCAAAAATGAAATGTAATACGTAAAGTTATTATGTACAGCAGTTAGGAATGAAGTGAAGTGGTTGAGTTAGGAAATATATAAACTCCGACTGAAAGTAGCAAGAGTATCTGAAAGAGACGCTGAAAGGGTAGAGATGTTGAAAGAGGGAGGCTGTAGGAGAGGTGAAGCTGAAGTGATAGATAAGAGGAAGGAGGAATTAGAGATTGCAGTAGAGGGTTCGAGTAAAGATTGCTGTTAGAAGGATATTTCCTACTGTTTTCAACAGTTGATCCAGAGTCTGAGTTGCAGTCGAGGAATGATTAGTGGTAAGAGTCTGTTAGATTACTATTGGTGGGTTGAACTAAGGTATTAGAAAGCTAACCCGGGAGATCATAGGCAGTTTTTGTCATAGTAAATATATGTTAATAAATTGTTGAAATATTGTTTTGGTGATTCTGTAATTATTTGTGTCGTAGTGTTTAATAATTGAATCTAGTGATGGGGCACAAGATGAAGCCCGGGTCGGGCGGGCGTCACATCTTTATGTATTTACATTGTCACTTCAAAATGAAATTTATTTGAAATTGCTTAATATAAATACAAATATCTATTATTAATAAAAAGGAAAGCTGCAGCATATTTATAGAACTACTAATAATGATAAGTCATTTGAAATCTTAAGAATAAAACGAATATTAAAATTTTGTTTAATTCACAAACATCTGTAAAATGTTTTAATCTGTTCACTGTATAATGTGATTAAAACGAATGTGATTCGTTTTTTTTGTAAACATACTTTACAATAAGCATGATAAAATCCTTCACAGGAGCTCGTTAACTACTAAGAGTTAACAGAAGTTAAATTGATTCTAAGCGGTGGTCCACCCACATTTGGCCACACGCAGATATTTACCAACGGGTTCCTAACCAGTTTAACTATTAATCAATAACCCATGATGTGTTAACCAACTTTATCATAAAATGTAGAACTCGTTTAAATTAGTATATGGAGGAGGTCTTCCACGGGATTAACAAACAGTTAGTGTTTAAATGTTATTGGCCTAAGGAGCAAAAATTATAACATTCGATTCTTTGAGGTGCGCGAAGGAATGGATAACAGTAAAGAACACATCTTCATGCAATACTAGAACATATCTATATATTAAGTTTATGAATTGTTTACAGGGGGATGTTCGATTCTTGTTCAAACTAGGGTTGTAATGCCAAAAATTAATCAAAACTGATGTTATGAAACATATAACTTTTGGAAGAGAAGAAAAAAATATTCTTATTTATTAAATTAATTATGGTATTTTAAATACTAGGAAATACGTTTCGACAGAAGTATTTAAAAGAAATTGTTGTATAATTTCATTTCTTTCTTTACATGTTAGTGCTGAAAATTTAAGGTATGGTCCTCTGAGTATGCAAATAAAATAATTTTTTTGCCGAAATTTTCTACAGGAAATGAGTGCGATGAAGATATTGAGATATTAAAAATACAATATATTAAGATTTGGTAGCTCCATGAAGAAAACAAAAGCGAGTTAAAAATTACATAACTTTTAGCTGATTGGCTATGGGTCACGAGTTGGTTAGTGACATTGTTCTTTTCGAGTCAGAAGTTTCTACCTTGATGCCACTAACCCTTTCGCTACCGGTTCACTAATAGATACCAGCATCAAAGCTTGAATTGCTTGGGTCATGTTCTAGATCATCTTCTTGACAACATTTTAATTGTCCGTTTTTAATTCTAGCTTTATTGGTTCTTTTTTAACTGCCTTTTTTGCTTTCTTTATGTGAATACGATCTGCTTCTTATAATGCTCCACATATATAAAATCCAGGTTGAACATTTAATAAACTTAAAACTTTTAATTTTGTAATGAATCCTTGATTAAATAGACATATTGCTTCATACTTTCCAGCTTTTAATGTTCCTAATTCTACATATACATTTATTGGGATTATGTACCAGATGATGCTATTTAAATTTGAATTTTGCCATGTAAGAAAGTAGTTCAGGACATAAAAAATCTCTAACTATTGCTTAATACAATTTATAATAACATCAGGTAAGTTATGTTTGTGTTTGTATTATTTTCCTTTAATTATGGACCTATTATATACACACCACTTGTCGTCACCAGTGGGGCAAAGACTGAAATACTGAGTATATCGCAGCTTGTGCAATGACTCTGAGTGATTGAAGATCCAGAGTTCCCCTTCAACTTCCAGTTCTTCACTATTTCTAAAGTAATTTGCGAAATACTTCTCTCTGTGTGCATTTCCATTCCTCAAATTGCACGAATATCTGGAAAATACTTCAGCATCAACAATCTTTCCAGTTTCGACACTAACTGTTGTCACGACACCATTTAGTGAAACAAGCCCTCCTTTTGCCAGGTGCCATCAATAGCCCAAGTACATTTGGACTTCCATCATTTTTAAATATTATATGTTAGCAGCTATTACCATAGAAGCTTTTGCGACTTCCTCTGTCGCATCATTTAATGTGTGGGATAACTAATAATAGCGCTTAGTAATGGGAGGTAATTTCATCACTCCGCAAAACCATTTCGCAGCAGCATACCCTTTCCCAATTGATCTCATAGCATATCAAAGTCTCGTATTAATTTCATGCACATTAGTATATCATTTATTAGTTACACTCTGAGTGACTCTAATATTCAGGACTGGTTATTCGAAACCACAACTGACACAACATATATGTTGCGTCATGATCAAACTCCATGAGAGGTAAGTTTCTCTGCTGGAGAGTGGCAACAGATGGAAGAGAGGAAAAAGCTGTAACGGTTGTGTTTTGGAAAAGATGATGGCGAAAAAGAGTGTTTAATGTTTGTGCTGTGCTGTTTTGATTTTAATATATGTTTTTGATGTTTCCTACAATGTTGTCATCTATAAACAAAACTGCCTACATTCATTTTCACAGTAAATCCTAATAGGAACTACATTTCTGGCGCCCCCGGGTGGGCTGGTTTTGTTTTGGAGTTTGATAACTATAAGAAAACTGAATTTCCATTTTGAAGTTATTGATATAATTTGGCATTGAACATTGACATTTATCATTGAATGTATGAACTAAGATAGTAAATATGGAAATTGTTAAACGAAATAAAACAGCACAGCGTACTTCATTTACGAAATCATACACTAAGTTAGAGAGTTTGTTGATTAATGAAAATCCTGACGCAGAAGAAATTGAAACGTGTTTACATTTGTTTAAGCAAAAAACGGACTCATTAGAGTTGACACATAATAATTATTTAGATGCTTTAACAGATGAAACAGAATTCGAAACTGAATTTAATATTGTCGAAGAATATAGAGAAAAGGCTTTGAGAATGGAACTAAAGTCTAAACGAGTATTAGAGAATATTAGAAGCAAACAAAACAATAAAGAAAGTAGCAATTCTAACAATAATTCTCATTTGACTGTGTGCGAAAATCCGTATAAAACGATTTCCCCGCGACTTCCTGAAGTTGAACTATATAAATTTGGTGGTGAATTACGAGATTGGTTAACCTTCTGGAATCGGTTTAAAAACATACACGAAAATAGAAATTTAACTGATTGTGATAAATTTCATTACTTAATTCAGTCGACAAAAATTAAGTCAGAAGCTAGAGAGCTTGTTCAATCTTTTCCTATTACGAATGAAAACTACCCTTTGGCGATTGAAAGCTTAACTGAAAGATATGGACGAAAAGAACTATTAATTGATTTTTATGTACGAGAATTATTAAAACTTGTTTTAAGTAGCGCTACTAAAAAGAAACAAGATTCTTTAAGCAGTTTGTATAATAAACTTTCTACTCAAATTCGAGCTCTAAGTAGTTTAGGTGTAACTACAGATCAGTGCGGCGTAATATTATATCCTTTAGTGGAAAGTTCATTACCGACCCATATATTGCGATCCTTTGAAAGAGAAAGGAAAAATATTGACTCCGAACAGAGTATATCAACACTGGATGCTACAGTTTCGTTTCTGAAGAGCGAAATGCAATCAGAAGAAAAAATAAAATTAAGTAGATCTGAAATACTTCCCTATGAACGTGAATGCAAGCACTTGGCAAAGAGCCAAAATACGCTCCCAGCTGCTGCTGAATTATTCATTCAAGAATCTATATATATATATAAGCGAAATACCACTGACTGACTCATCACGATATCTCTAAGACTATGCAACCGATTGACTTGAAATTTGGAACAGTTACTCATTTTGCAATGTAGACGCTCACTAAGAATGGATTTTATGGAATGCCTAACCAAAATGTAGTTATCATCGGTTAATCTTTTCTTACCCATCGGTTATGTCATTTTGGCGACTTTATCGCCAAAAATTACATGACGAACACCAAACAGAATATATTTTTTTATATGTATACTGTGTATCGCTACCAATTAAGTTTACTTGCAAGATTTGCGCGTGCGAAATGGAAAAATATCAAATAATTTAATATTGAAGCGCTGATGGATGATTGGCAAGATTTTGGAGAAGAGGCTCTTTTTTGCGAAATATCACCAAATATCTTACACCGCCAAGTAGAAGCATTTCAATGACCTTGCATTGTGAATTTTAAAAAGCTATACTATGGTAACCCCAGCTGATTTCGCTCGCCAGCTGATTTCGGTTTTGCTGAGCAAACGATAATTTTTTATTATTGTGGAACCTAGACGTAAGTTTTAAATTTATGAGAAAAATATTTTATTATTAATAATGATTGATAAACTACATTTGTAAATCTAAACGCAATGTAACGAAGATATTGAAGTTGGCTTTTAACAAATGAATAATAACGGTATGTTATTCATGTCATTAATAAAAAAAATAAGTAGCTATCAAAATATTTATTTTGATGTACGCATTAATTGTAACCTAATGTAAATATCATGCAAAAGTTTTGTTTTTGTATTTTGGCAATTTTTAGCTTTTGTTTTCTAGGAAATAAATGTTTTTCATTTTTTAAAATGGCTGGATATTTTATTGTTTTCAGAATACAGAATTATTTTTAATGCTATGATTTTTAAGAGCTATTCTGTCTATTCAATTGCAGTTCCAGATATGCTGCTACCGTAAAAGTAATCCTTTTGCAAAAAGGATCACGTAATACGGGTGACTTTTTGATAAAATTTTTTATTATACTTCCTTCTTTTGTTAGTATTTTTTGTTGAATTTTAAAATAATTTGATTTAATAAAGTTAATTTCGGTTATATTTTTTAACTTGAAAAGTATTTCATTGTAGGTTAATAAAAATTGATTTTTCATGTTTACTTTTCAGTTATAGTTCTTAATAATTAATGGATGTTGAATATATTTGGATCGATGGAATACCTACTCCTTTCAAAGTTTTTAAAATTCTTCGCGACGGAGCATGTTTATTTTCGTCTCTGTCTTTGCTGGTGTTCGGTGACATATCGATGGCGTATAAAATGAGAAATATTATTGTTTCTCACGTGTTTGACAACTGGGATCGGTTTAAATGCTGCATTCAAATGCTATCTGGCACCCCTTATAATATTAACGATTTATATTTTACCGAAATGTGTAAACCAAACACGTAAGAATCTAATTGCGAAATTATGGCGGAGGCAGAGCTATTTCCCTATCAGTTTGAAGTGTATCAAGGTGGCTGCCTCATAGCTTCTGTTGGTGAAGCAATTCTGGGGGAAAAAAGATTACGTTTTACGGGAAACTATAATAGGGGTCATTTTGATGTTTATGTTGAAATAGTTGGATTAACAAATAGAAGTAAAGTTAATTCTGGTGATGATAATGTGAAACAAAATGAAGAAAATGTGTCATATTTTGTGTTTCAGCCTCAAGAAAATGCGTCATCTTTTGTGTTTCAGCCTCAAGAAAATGTGTCTGTGTTAGTTTCAAAGACTCAATCAATATCTAACATTGATTTTTTAAGTTCAAGTGAATCAATTATTAATGATGTAATATCTCTTCAACTAAATAAAGGTAAAAAAAGAAGAAAAAGATTCTCAAATTCAATTAGATATAAACAAGTAAGACAAGGTGCTACAAAATATACTCAAAGTCATCCTGAAGAACATACAACAGCTGTAAGAAAATAACTTTTCTAATAACCCCCATGTGAATCAGGCAGCTGTAATTAAATACAATGAAAAAAGATCAAAAGTTAAATTAACGCCATGGCCTTCCAAAAATTTGTCTGGTTTTAATTATAAAAAAGATATTGACTATTCAAATGATAAAATTGTCAGTATCGGAAAACGTTTGCCCTGTTCGAGATGCCGTGCTTTAAAATGGATAGAAGAACCTCCAGGAATGTGCTGCAGTGATGGTCAAGTCCAGCTTCCTGCTATTAGATCCTGCCCTGAACCTTTGAATAGTCTTCTTAACCATTAGGATCAACTTTCAGAACATTTTCTTTCTACAATTCGTAAGTTTAATGAATGTTTTCAGATGACGTCATTCGGAGCAAAAAAATTGTAGGAGGGAAATTTTATGCCAACATTTAAAGTCCAGGGGCAGGTATACCACAGGATAAGTAGCCTTTTGGCTGAGCCTCCTCAACAACCTTCTTTTCTGCAGCTATACTTTCTGTTTGATGATGAACGTGAACGAAACATTCGTTGTGGTATTTTCCCAGGTGTTAAGCCAGAATTAGTTAGCCAATTACAAAAGGCGCTACATGAACATAACAGGTATATTCGCGATTTCAAAGCTGCTGTTTATTCAGTTCCTAAAGACCAAAAAGAGTTCAATTATAAGGTTATAATTAATGCCAATAAAAAACCATCAGGAGAACACAAAGGTCATTTCAATGCTCCTCAAAATAAAGAAGTATCTGTCCTTATTGTGGGTCAGGAATTCGAAAAAAGAGATATTCTATACAGCAGATACAGTAAATTGGTACGAATTAGGGAAACCCATCGAGCTTACGATGCTCTTCAGTACCCTTTGATGTTTTTTCGTGGGGAAGATGGTCATTGTATAAATATTTCAAAACTTGATAGCAATACTAAGGCTCCTATCAATAAGACTGTCTCTGCTTCTGAGTTCTTCAGCTATAGGTTGATGGAGCGTGTTGGGGAAATCAATTATCTATTGCCCTTTCGTCAACTGTTTAATCAGTTTTTGGTCGACATGTATGCAAAAATAGAAACTGAAAGGCTTGAATGGATTCGTAACAATCAGAAAATTTTAAGAGTGAGGAATATGTCCACTTAAAAGAAGCTATGGCAAAAAAAGATACACAGTCTTCAGAAATAGTTAAAATGGTTGTGTTGCCGTATTCGTTTACTGGAGGACCTCGCTACTTGCATGAACGAACTCAAGACGCTATGACAAACAAAGTGACATGGCGCACGTACTCAGAGAAACAAAAATTATAGTATGGGACGAATGTACTATGGCCCACAAGAAAGGAATTGAAGCTCTCAACCGGATACTACAAGACATCAGAGGAAGTAATCGACTAATGGGTGGTTTTACTGTTCTTTTAGCTGGTGACTTTAGACAAACTTTACCTGTCGTACCACGAGGGACACGCTCAGATGAAATTAAAGCCGGTTTGAAATTTTCAATTTTAGGGCCTCATATAAAAGTCTTATCCTTGAAAGTTAATATGAGGATCTCTCTTCAAAACGACTTGAGCGCGAAAGAATTTTCTAACTATTAATTGACATAGGTAACGAAAATATTACAGAGCAAGAAGAAAAAATAACTATTCCGAATAACCTATGAGATACTGTGGGAGATTTGATTACTTTGACTGATAGAATATACGGAAATATTGAATATGGCACACTAGATAGCTTATCGTGGTTGAAAGAAAGAGCAATTTTGACTCCAACAAATGAATCAACTGATAAAATTAACGATTTTATCCTAGAGAAACTGACAACTGAACATATAAAGTATGAGTCTATAGATACAGTCATAGAGATAGAAGTTACTGTCCATTATCCTGTGGAGTTTCTGCACACACTCAATCCACCAGGCATACCGCCTCATATTCTTTATCTAAAGACTGGTACACCAATAATGTTCTTGCGTAATTTAAATACTCCTAAATTATGTAACGGCACCAGTTTTTTCTTAGAGTTTTCAAATTGAAAACTCCAAGAAAAAACGTTATAGAAGCGACTATTTTTACAGGAAAGTATGAGGGTGAAAATGTATTCATTTCTAGAACACCACTAATTCCATTAGATTATCATTTTGAATTTAAGCTTTTGCAATTTCCAGTTAGAGTTTGCTTTGGGATGATTATCAATAAAGCCCAAGGGCAGAGTTTAAAAGTAGCTGGTGTCGATTTATAAAATGAGTGAAAATCTAATCATCCTTCAACCAGAAAAACGAACGAAGAATGTTGTCTACAGAGAAGTTTTGGAAATGTAGGCATATTATTTCATATTTTTCTTATATTTAACTATTTCTAAAATTAGAATTAGATAAAATAATAATGAATGTAATAATTAAGATTAATAAATTGATATAATAAAGAATAAAAATGTAGTTTTCATTCTCAAAAATTGCCATGCACACAAAATAAAGACAATAGAAATGTAATACACAAAAAAAATTGATTCAATAGGTTTAAAAAATAAAATGTATAAAAATGTATTTATATTTTTATGTTGTCAATTTTTACATGGTTTAGGCCTACTGGGGACCCGCCATGTAGAATAATGGGAACGCATCGCACTACACAGTACCTCATGGGTGATGCAGAATTCTGTTCAACGACAGATTTACTGACTAAATTACATTTTCATTTATAAACTATTAACTATTAAATACTTTTCTCATATATTTGAAAGTCGAGGATAACCATTATTACAGACAATCAATTTCTTAAAATTTTAAATTCAGATTATAATTATCGTTTAAAAATCGAAAACTTTCTTGATATCTTACGTATAGGTTCCAAAATATAATATTATCGTCTGCCCAGCGAAGCGGGCGGGTATCAGCTAGTCAAAGGATACATGCGCGTTTTGTTTCAAGGTTCATGCAAATCGCTTTTGTAAAAGAGCTTTTTTCATCCCACTAGAGGAAAAGATCGCAATAATAAAAAAGAAAGGATTGTGCCGTGTCTGCTTGGCTAAGGGTCATCTTGCTTCTAGATGTCGATCTCAAATAACGTGTGAATTGTGTTCTAAAAGACATTTAAAGTTCATGTGCCCAAACATTGTATGTAATAAATCTGATTCACCCAAACAAGAGGTAAATGATAAAAATATTAATGAAAAAATAGTTGATTCTTTACATTCTTGGGCAACGAATGAAGTTATATTACAAACTCTTGTTGTAAATGTACATGGCATCAAGAAAGAGCGTAAAGCGAGAGCTATTATCGATACGGGATCGCAAAAATCATATATATTGAAATCTACTGCTGAAGAATTGAGTTTTAATTTGCAGAGGAAAGAGAAATTTCGGCATTTCTTATTTGGCGGAACGAAAACAAGGATGTATAAACACAAGTGTTATAAAATTTACTTGAGTAGTCTTGATGGTAACTATATTTGTAAATTAGATGCTTTAGATCATGATGTCATTTGTAATGATATTTCTAGTGTAAAAAATGGTTCTTGGATACATGAATTGAAAACTAAAAATATATTATTAACCGATATTCAAGAAAACACAGGGCCCATTGAGGTACTTTTGGGTGCAGACGTTGCCGGTAAGTTAATTACTGGTCGACAAGAAGAGTTAGAGACAGGCTTAGTAGCATTAGAAACCAAGTTAGGTTGGACTTTGATGGGTAAAGTACCCCGATATACCGACGAAAAAGATGCAAGTATGAATATCGTAACCATGTTATCTCAAGCAGATATTCCTGTTTCTTCACTGTGGGATCTGGAATTACTTGGTATACGGGATCCTATTGAGCAAAATTCAAGAGAGGAAACTGAAAGAGCTGTCATGTTTCACTTTCAAGAAACAATTCGGCAAAAGAGAGATGGGAGATACGAGATCCATATGCCTTGGAAAGTGGATCGTGCGTTTCTAACAGACAATTATGAGTTGTGCTTGAAAAGACTTGAATCTACTACTAGGAAGTTGGAAAAAACTGGTTTTAGAGAAAAGTATCATGAAGTCTTTAGAGAATGGTTAGAAGAAGGAGTTATTAAGGAAGTTCCTGGAACTGAGTTACTTGTTGGTATTCATTACCTTCCACACCGACCCGTCATCAAAGAAACATCCACAACCAAGATAAGACCGTGTTTGATGCCTCTGCTAAGATCCACAACCATCCATCATTAAACGACTGTTTGGAGACTGGAAATAATTTAATTGAAACAATTCCTTCTATTTTGGTGAAATTTAGTCTGAAACCAATTGGTGTAATTTCAGATATCAGAAAGGCTTTTTTACAAATATCCTTACATGAGAAAGATCGAGACTTCGTACGATTTCTTTGGTATGACAATGAGGGCAATATGCGAATTTTCCGGCATGTTCGAGTTGTTTTTGGCATCACCACCAGTCCTTTTCTGTTAATGGCAGTTATTAATCATCATTTATCAAAAGAATCAATTAAAGAACGTTACTCTGAAGAATTTCTTAAAAAATTAATAGATAGTTTTTATGTCGATAATTGCGTAACTAGTGTACAAAATAATGCCGAACTAGAAACATTAATCGAATCTGCAACTAATGTAATGAAAGAAGGAATGTTTGATCTCAGAGGCTGGGAAAATTCTGCCGTTCCTGTATCCTCACAAAATAAAACGTCACCAGTATTAGGATTGATTTTGGACAGAAATTCAGACACCTTAGAAATAGGCTCAGAATCTTTGACATTTGATGAAAAAGAAAAGATAACTAAAAGGAAAATACACTTTCATTGGTTAGTCGAATATTTGATCCCATAGGTTTCTTGGCACCTGTCATGACTCAGCCTAAGGTTTTGCTGCAATCCACTTGGAAAACCAAAGAATCATGGGGTGATGAAGTGAACGATGAAATAAAGAAGAAATTTTTAAAATGGGGGAAGCAACTGAAATACTTCAAAAATATAAAAATTCCAAGATGGCTAGGTGTGATGGAGGAATCTAACTTAAGTATCCGTACTTTTGTCGATGCCAGTAAGACAGCTTATGTGGCATGCATTTTCTTAAGAAGTGAATCCAGTAGGAGCTCATTGACTGTCCAATTACTTCAAGCCAGATCACGAATAGCTCCAATGAAGACTATTACAATTCCACGTCTCGAATTAATGGCCGTTGTCATTGGCGCTAGGCTTTTTAGTTCTATGAAGCAAGCCCTGAAACTTCCCTACATCAATACTTACTTTTGGACCGATTCTTCCACAGTTCTTACGTGGATAACTCGTCGAGAACAGTGGTTGGTATTCGTTAGCAACAGAATAAGTGAGATAAGAAAATTGACAACTTCGGAAGATTGGCTCCATATTTCAACTGACCAGAATCCAGCAGACATTTTATCAAGAGGTTGTGGACCTAAACAACTTCAAAAATGCAAGTGGTGGCAAGGACCAGTCTGGTTACAGAATCCGAAAGAACAGTGGCCAAAGTCAGCTGTAAATATTGACGAAAAAGAAGTAGAAATAGAGAAACGAAAGTCAGTCATCTCTGTTAATAACACAGAGCTAGAGTCAATTTCATTACTGTTTGCCAGAAGATTTTCTAGATTTTCAAAGATGATTAGGGTTATGGCTTGGGTACTGCGTTTTCAACCAAAGGCCAAAGACTTGAGAAAATATGCGGAACTTACAAATGAAGAACTGTTAAATGCACAAAAGATTATTTTTCGTGTAGTACAAAAAGAATGTTACTCTAATGAAGAAACACGAAACAATATGAGAGGTCTTCTCGTATTTGAAGATGAAGAAGGAATTTTACGATTAAAATCTAGATTGATAAATGAAGAAGAATCGAAATATTTTATTTCTCCAATAATTCTACCATCAAAACACCTGGCAGTAAGAAGATTTATAGCCCAAGAACATGTTTCTAACAAACATGCTGGGACATTAACTCTTCTGACTATTTTGCGGGAAAGATTTTGGATAGTGAAAGGGAAAAGGACTATCCGGAGTGTTATCAAAGAATGCTTAACATGTAAAAGGCAAAGAGTGAAACATCTTGAAGTACCTTTTTCGCCTCTTCCAAAAGATCGAACAGAGTTAGCAGCAGTTTTTCAAGTATCTGGAGTAGACTTAGCTGGACCTCTGTTGACTAAATCTAAACAAAAGGTGTGGATAGCACTTTTTACTTGTGCCGTATTTAGAGCTGTCCATCTAGAACTAATACCTTCATTTAGTACAATTGACTTCATCCAAGCTATGCGTAGGTTTATTGCCAGAAGAGGACGAATTTCTGTGATGTACTCAGACAATGGTACTAATTTTACAGGACTAAACAAAGCTTTGAAACAATTAGATTGGACTACAATTGAAAGTGAATTTAGAGTCAAGGAAATTCGTTGGAAGTTTAACCCACCCTCCTCTCCATGGTGGGGAGGTTTCTGGGAACGCTTGATTGGAATTTTGAAAGATCTTTTAAGAAAAAATCTTGGGCGCTCCTGTTTGTCTCTCGAGGAATTGCAGACCCTCGTCTGTGAATGCGAATCTGTCATGAATAGCAGATCACTAACTTACATATCTGAGGAACAAGAGCTGAAAACTTTGACCCCATCTATGTTTCTTCAGGATATTCCATTGAATAATGCTTCCGATTTGGATCAAATTGAAAATATTAATATTGTTTTGAGATGGAGATATATTCAGAAGGTTCGTGAAAATATAAAACAAAGGTTTAAAAGGAAGTACCTGGGTTTCCTTCGTTCATCAATTACCAAAAGAGAAGATAAGATAAATGTAGGTTTTAATTGGTACAGATGATAAAAAAAGGCTGCATTGGCTGCTAGGAAGAGTATTGGAGCTTTTTCCAGGAAAAGATGGAATCATCAGACTTGTTAAACTGCGAACTGAAAAGGGAAACGTACTAAGACCAATTCAACGACTGTATCCTTTGGAATTGAAACCAAACTACGAGCAAGTCGTATCGGAAAACCGGAAGGGTCCGGAAGTGGTGACTGAATATCCCGAGCTCAATACTGACTCTAATAAAACTGTTCCCGTGACTAGTTCAGGACGAGAAATAAAACCAGTTAAAAGACTGGATTTATAAACTTCTAAACAAACTTTTGAACTTTCTATATTTGAATTCTAAAATATTGATTTAAATTTGCATTCCAATATTTTGAAATATTTTTGTTGCTATTTGTACTTCTTTGTTATCTCAAATTGTATGCATATATTACCTTTATGTTTATTGTTTTGAGTTTGTATCCCCAAACTCAAGGTGGGGAGAATGTTGCGTCATGATCAAACTCCATGAGAGGTAAGTTTCTCTGTTGGAGAGTGGCAACAGATGGAAGAGAGGAAAAAGCTGTAACGGTTGTGTTTTGGAAAAGATGATGGCGAAAAAGAGTGTTTAATGTTTGTGCTGTGCTGTTTTGATTTTAATATATGTTTTTGATGTTTCCTACAATGTTGTCATCTATAAACAAAACTGCCTACATTCATTTTCACAGTAAATCCTAATAGGAACTACAATATAAATAGTTCTGTAGCCAAACCTTGGATTTGACGACCAAGATTAATATGGATACCATGTTTTTTTATATTTTATGCATAACATACATAATTTTAAGCAATAAGAAAACAGAAATGTCAATTATTTCCTTAAATTGATCAGAAGAATTTAAAAAAAGCTTCATACTCACCAGCATACTTACTTAACGTTGATACTTACCATAACAGCATACTTACCATATTTATTAACATTTTGTTTATATGAAACTTATATAACTTCAAAAGAACTTGTATTTAATATAATAACATGTCTCTCAAACTTCTATTTCTTAAATGTTTGAGCATTAAACTGAGACATAATGAAAAATATAAATGAAAAAAGTTTTCGAAAAGAACAGATTGTCTACATTAGGCGAGTCTAAAATAGCACGTTGCATTCAATAACAAACGTTGAAATGTAATTAAACTGCTATTACTATTCACTTCAATTCTTTCCTCAACAAGCTGCTGATCGATGAAAATTGTTTTCATGAATTTAAAATAATTTGATAAGGCTGGAAAGAAGCATGTATAATATGTTTTGGTTTAAAAGTGGGCGTGGCATTCAGCTGTTTTGGGTCTTGACACATGTAAACAACTTTTTAAAAAAATATTTAAAATACTTCTAATTTAGCTAGAACAAAATTTTAAATTGCAATTGACGCAGAAAGATTTGAAGTTTCTTTTTCAAAAAAAAAATTGAAAAGTCTATTTTTTGACCGATTTGCGTGAAGTGACCCCATTAATAATCACTTCTCTGCAAGTATCTACTTTATTAAGAAAATATTAGGAAATAATTAAATTTAAGAATAGAAAAATGCTTTAAAATGAAACCGAAACTAACCACGCCCTCCCCCCCCTCAGCTGTCAAATATAGTGTCTGACAATACTCAGAAAACTTCAAGTATCTTAAAAACTAACTGGTTATTAGATCTAAAATTTGGGGCCAAGATTCCCAATTGTATGGGCTACAGGGAAATGCAAAAAAAAAAAAAAAAGTTCAGTTTTCACCATTTTAGAAGAATCTTCTGAACAGTTGGATTATGTATGGATTTTAGTGGTGCATCTTGTATTATGTCAAAAGACCGTATATGGGTTAAAAATATAAAACCAGACTCTAAGGAAGTAATTCATTCAGGTAAAAATTCTAAAATTATTTCTGAAGGAATTGGTGATGTAATGATATGAGTGATTTTAGATGTGAAACTTGAGGAAAAATAACTAGAAAAAACCATTTCGATATTAACATTAATCTGAAATTTTAGAATTAATACCAATGTGTTCCTGTGGAAATTGAATTATTAGGAGGTGCAAAGTATTTTATGACACTGGTGGATGTTTTTCTTGCATGTATTTTATTTATTTCTTAAAAAATAAAACTGAAGTATATGATACCGCAAGTTTTGCCTCAATTTAAATCTAAATACAAAAATTTGAGATGTAAAAGGATCCAAAAATTAAAGACAGATAATGGATTTAAATTTGTCAATGAACAATTTGATAATTATCTTGCTGATTCAGGTATATTCCATGACAAAACTATAACTTATTATAGGGAAAAAGGCAGGAAAGTTGAACGTGGTATTAGAAAATAATTTATTTATTTTTTATAAAGGGCTGGGGCGTTATTATGTTATATTAAAATAAACAACCAGTAAAATTCTGGGCATAAGCCATTAACTGTAGTATACATATGTCTAATGTAACACTACGTAAAGGTAAAAATAAAAATCCACTTGAAATATCGACAGATAGGAAACCTAAATTAAGTTTTCTTTGAAAAATGATTATTTTCAACATTTTTACATTCTCAAAGTTTTGAGAAAAAATAAGTTTGATGTTCCTGGAAATAGAGCGATAATATTAGGCTACGCAAGGAAAAGAATAGCTTATCGCATTTATGATATGAATAGCAAGAAAATAAAAGAAGAGTGGAAAGTTAAATGTGAC
Organism: Nephila pilipes; assembly: GCA_019974015.1. Lineage (NCBI taxonomy): Eukaryota > Metazoa > Arthropoda > Arachnida > Araneae > Nephilidae > Nephila > Nephila pilipes. Next base: position 254,919 of record BMAW01069092.1, on the reverse strand, counting down.
GAATCGTTAAAGTGTGGCGCTTATTTGGGGATCTATCATAGTTCAGAACCTTAGGATATTCAGTCATTCAATGAAACTTTTCCGAAAGAAACGGAAGGAATCAAAATATAAATAAAATAAAGTGAGACGTTTGGAAATGTATGATGATTCAGATTTTGACAACGCGAAAGAAGGATTCCACACTTGCACCCAGTGATGCAATCAGAAAGGGTGATGAAACTCAAAGACTTGAACTTAGGCGCTGAAAAAGAATAAAATCTAAAAACATGGCAGTAAATTCAACGTATAATAATCCCAGTAATTCTTTAGAAGTGATGATTAGTGTTGATTGGAACTATTGGGAGCAACCAATGGAAAACGAATTACATTTTTTAGATAAACTTAAATTTTGGGAAGCTTTTTCTCAACTAGGAAAGGTTAAACTTTATAAAAATTAAATAGTTGTATTTATTAAAAGAAAATGATTCTGGTGAAAAGAAATAAGAAGTCAGGCTTGTTGCAGTTGGTTTTAAACAAATTGATATATAGATTTTCCAGAGTCATATTCGCCGGATGTAAATATAGAATATTTCAGATTATTAATTGCACTCGCAGCTAAATTAAACTTAATTGTTATTTTTTTTTCAATTTAAACACTGCACATTTTTGTAGTGATTTGAAGGAATCTGTATATATGTCACCTACATCTGCGTGTGAAAAACAATAGGGGTTGGAAAGTTTAGTATGCTGAAAATGAACCTCTATGAGTTCTATAGGTCCATATGCAATCCGTAGGAATCGGTACTTGAAGATAAGATGTGAATTACATACAATTGGGTTAGTTCAATTAGCTTCTGATTATTGTATATTCATTAAGGCAGATGACAAAAACATTTTTATGCTGTTCATGATGTTAATGACTTTTGAAGTAATGGTGAAATGTGTGAAAATATTATTTTTAAAACTAAAAGTGTATTTGAAGTGCATGAAAGTTAGAAAATCAAGCTACAATGTAGTGGATAAAAGGCACGAGATCATCTAATAAATCGAGACACAAGAACTTACGTTTTCAATTCGTAAAAGACTTATTGATGGAAAATGTATTTAAATTCAAATGTGTGCAGACTTATTACATAATTGCAGACTTTTTAACTAAAGCAGTGAATGAAGATAAATTTATATACTGTATGGATAATCTAAGTTTGATATCTTAATTTTTGTATGTATAAATATGTTACCGTATTATTTTTTTCATGTCTGTATAAATATTATTTTCGTGTTTTATGTATAAGTAATATTTTTGTGTTTATTATTTTTGCGCATATGAATTAGTCTTTAAGGTTGTATTGAAGAAGAAATATGTCACTCGCAAGAGGGGTATGATGGGTTTAGAGTGAGCAAAATATTTTTTTTATACTCTGTATTAAGAATATCGACGTTTTTGCTTCGCCTACTTCTCCAGACTCCCAAATGACTAGAGTTCGAAAGCACTGAGAAAGAACATGTACTAGCTGTATTAAGAATAATTATAATGTTGTAGGCTATTATATCTAATTGAACCTTTATTTTCCCTCATTCATATGTTTGTGGTTAATTAAATGTGTCTGAAAACCACGACAAATCTCAATCCGATTAAAATAAAACAAAACAATATTTTCTTCCCCTAGAGGAAAATCAGAAATCTCAACAAAAAAGTTTTAATAAATGCTTTTGCGGAGAAGTTTTTCGGAAATTGTTTTTCTAGTTTGTTAATTCTTTCTATGTCCAGAAAGAAACAGTTATTGTTTGATAAAAAAAAAAACTATCACAAATCTTGCTAAGGTATATTTCAGAAGAAAATTAGGGTTTGTAAATAAAATCCTAATCTTTTTCTTTTGTTCGGTTAACATTTGCTGAGGGAAAAAAAAGGAATAATTACCTTTTCTGAAACAGAGAAGAATAATTTCAGATACACTCGTATGCAATATTAAGTGCATTTATTGGAAGACACATTTGGAGCTTTTAGCTGATTGATGATTTGTTTATTAACGTCGCACTTACAAACTAAACGAAGGTATTGGTGACGCACCTTGAAATTCTGTGCCTTGGTTAAATGATGAGGACTCTAATTGGGCTACAACCTTTTTCACTGAACTTCCACATCACATCTATAGTGGGAGACCGTGGACCCTCTACATATTTAACGTATATAGACTCGCCACACGGCTGGTTCTTAGTGGAATCCGGATTCGAAGACACGGCGAAGCTCACGAAAAGACACAGAGTAATTGAAGAAAAAAAGAAAATTACCGCTTATTTACTGTTACATTGTTAAATTATTATTGAGATTCTAGATAATTTGGAAACAACACTAATGCAAATCCTTAGTATTTTACACATGATTATGATAAATTGAAACTGAATGACACTCTCCGAAATAATGAAATGCGATGCATCAGCAGTAAATTGGCACACAATAGGAAGTGACTGTTGCATTTGTGACTCTTCCTTACAGTTTTATTTCAAACAAGCGAAAAATCGGTAACCTAGGTATAAAAAAAATTTCAAATACTGAGTCCTTTTTTTATGTTAAAACAGAAGGTGCTTTCCTGATTAGTTAGATGTGTTATTATTTTTTAGAATTTAATAAATAATACATTCAAAAATTAAATTTTAAAATTTAAAATAAAGCTATAGGCTACAAAACCAATATAACTTATTTTTTGTTATAAACAAGCCCAAATCTTAAATATTGCAGAACATTTGTATAAAAAGTATGATTAATTGGAATAATAAAATTTTAAAAATCTAATTAAACTTAGTTTAGGAATTGTAATAAAATTTGTCCAGTGAGTATAATTGTTACATTTATAAGTAATCTATGTATATTATACTATGTATACTTGTATAAATAAGTATATTTTTAAATGCTGTAGAATTTTTGCAAGACTTGCTTTAAGGTAAATACGTGACTCACTCAAATACATATGCAGGTATTTACTATTTTGTTCGTACATAACTATTTACGTTTATAAGTATGATAATCTTTGCATAAACATGTACATAAATCGGCAGTATGTCAATGTTAAAACTTAATTTTCATTGTTTTTCATTTAAAACAAAAAATGTTAAGAATTTTTGAGATTATCATTAAATAAGCTCATTTTATGTAATCAAAGACATCTCAGGTACATTAAATATGATTTTGTACTTAATAGAAATTCAAGATAATCTTGACTATATTAATAAACAAATTGAATAAAAAAACTCTTAATTATTTGAAATATTCTTAATTCTTTAGGTAACAATAATATTTAAACTTTGTGATCTTGTAGAATACTAATACTGGATCTCCTTAACCTGAACTTTAGAAATTACAACTGGAAATAAATTGCTTGTTAAATATAGTGTTGTACATATTCCATTAACCATATTCTACGTATTGTAAGGGACATCTGCAGGAAGATTGAACAGAGACCTTAGTGTCATTACCTCTTAATAGGGGGCATTTTATTTGAAGTACAGTGGAAAAAGTTTCAAATATAAGAAAGGAATAAAAGAGAAATAAATAAGAAATAGAAATACTTTTGCTGGTGGTTTCAAAGATAAGTTTGTGTGCAGAGTAAAATAACTATGTAACAAAGGTACAGTAAAAAAATTAAATTGATAGTCTTTCTCTTTGAAAACTACCTTTCAGTATAAGAAAGAGGAATAATACATCGGGAAACTGTAAAAGGATATTCCGCACTCAGAGAATTCAAAATCCTGTTATTCTTAAAATGTTTCTCGTTTTAATTTAATTCAAGTCTGTAATCAATGGGAAACATGAGTGAATACATTCATCAACAATTAATAAGTTAATTCCATAAACAATAACTTATTTATAATAATATATTTCTAATAAAAATCTAAGTGCATTTCATAAAAAAGTATATATGAAAAAGCGAAAAGCAATGCTTGAACTATTTTAAATTAAGAGTACTCTAATTGAATTGCAAAACGTTCATTTCCTTTAAATTATATTCTCCCTTAAAAACTATTCTTTGTCGTACAATTCTGTAGTCTAAACTCCTTATTCTCCCATATTATTATGAAAATGAATTTGGTTCTTTTCTCAAAGTATAGATATGTAAAGATGACTGAACTTAAATAAAAAAAAATGGATTTTCTATCAAACTAAGACCAAGTCGACTTTTTTTAAAAATTATAATGCAGTGATAAATATGATGAAAAATGATTTCAAGATACAAATCAGAGGTAAAGAAGTTTTGAAAGCATCTTTATTCATTGTAGATACTGAAAGGAGTTTAAATAAAATTTAAAAAGTTCCTGAATTTAGAATTTTAAAAACTGACAGACAATATAACGGGTAAGTACTATTTTGGATCACATTTCAAAAAATTCTAAATGATAAGAACAAAGCTGACGTAGATAAATATTTATATTTGATATAAATTCATATCAAAGGTGCGATTGGCAGGGAAGTAGAAAATGATTTTCCTCCATTTCTAGCGTAAATCAATTGAATATTTAAGATTAAGGTTCTGAAGGGAGGATATGTTAATTGAAGTGTATAACACAAAAAAATTTATTAATGTCATGCAATTTGATATATCGAGCTAAATTAAACATTTATTGAAATTCGTTCTTTTAATAAATTAATTTGAGATCATTGGATTCCCCTTTTAGAAGTTTACTAGAGTAAAAAGATTTTTAGACGTTTACAGAAATCACATTTACCTATTTAGAAAGTGTACTGGAATCATATTCATGTATTTAATAGCAATGAAATTTGTATATTTTTAAAAGTCTTATGGAATTTGATTCGTTTTTAGAAGTCTTCTAAAATCGAATTGAAACGAAGAAGAATATTGACTTTTCTGGAAGTCTTCTGAAATAGGATTCCCCTTTTCAGAAATTTGCTGCAATTGATTCTCCTTTTTGAAGTTTTCTGAAACAGGATTCTCCTTTTCAGAAATTTGCTGCAATTGATTCTAATTTTTGAAGCTTTCTGAAACAGGATTAATCTTTCAAGAAGCTTTGAAATTGGTTTCACTCCTTTATAAAAATCGGATTAGATTTTTGACCTGTACTAGAATCAAATTAACCATTCTAGACATATTGGAAACGGCTTCTCCTTTATAGAAGCTTGCTGGAATTGAATTCACCTTTTTTTGGAAGTCTGCTGCAGTCGAAATCACTATTTGAGGAGTCTACCGGATTCGCAATCCTCTTTGATGTATTTGAATTCCTCTTTTGTATACCTACTGTAATTGGATTCCCTTTTTAGAAGATGGAACCATGTGGATTAACAGTAAATCATCTTTAGGGATGAATTTAGCTTTTGTCTTGTTGAGGACGTTAACCCCATATAGGTTGTAGTGGTATAGATTACGATTTCGTATGGTGCTCGATAACTGTTTGTCTTCATTACAATCACTGTGATAGCCTAACGATACGTTAGAGCAGTAGGTGCTTTAAACAGTGGCAATTATTTTTGTAAACGTCTATCTCAGTCCTCTATTTCATTAAGAGAACGCTTGTTTTCCTTCACAATCATAGGCATTACGCCATGGTCACCATTATCATTAGACCAGTCACTCATAGAAAACTTATAGAATGCTATAATCCATTTTGTTAAATTCCACCTTTACTACAAAATTTGTAATATTGAATATGCCGAAAAGTCTTTTGTGATGTGTTGGGTCAAGACACCTTTGAGAGATTTTACGTCTTCATACAACGACGTGAGGCAGAATGCTTTGGAAACAATGTCTACCTAACATCTTATTTTATATTTATAATGATCTAATATTTTGACCAATAAATATATTTGCTGTACCTACACTCAGTGTTTAACTATTTTTTGTTTTTAACTAACTTTCAAATATTATTTTAATCTGACTTTTCTTTCCTCGTGCTATTTTTTTCTTAGATGATGAGTTTAATAGATTGAAAACACTTGAAATTTTTAATGATCATGATTATATAATTAAAGTTAAAACAAGGATTGCTAATAGAAAAGACGAAAAAAGTTTTATGGAACTGGCACTTATTCTAACTGACCTTGAAATGAAAAAGAGACTGTTAGTTCAGGAGCATGTTAAGATATATACTGTGGTCCTCAAACACTCTTAAACGTACTTAGAGAAATATTAATATTAAAAGAAAGAAGTGCTTTCCAAATTGTAATCGTCTAGAGCATTATTCGTAAAAGTATAATTCAAAAAGACTATTGTCTGCTCTTAAAACTGATCCCGAAAATAGAATATGATACACTACTATATTTTAAATAAAGGGTGTCGTTATTCCTAGCTCTTATTCCCCAAGAGATATATTAAAGCATGGATTGTTGCATTTTTAATTGTATAAAGTCTATATCGAAATTCATTAAGAGATATTACCTTTATTTCAACATAGATTGTTCTTGCTGCACTTAAAAGATTTATGTCACGTCTTGAAAGGTTATCCATAACTTATTTGAACAGTTAAACCGATTTTGTAAATACGTCAATTGTAATGAAACATTGGGGAAAGTATACAGAAATTTATGTTCTTAAGACCAATCGAAGAAAAATGTAACACATCAGATATGCTTTATGAGATGGTTTGTGAAATCCATTATTTAGAACCATCAAAATAAAGCAAGACTCTATTGGATATAAAAATTTGACCTCGAAAAGCTGCAAAATCAGACATAGTATTCTGGGTATCGAGTAGTGCTCTCGTAGTGTTGAAAGCCGAATTAAAACTCCAGAAAAGTTGAACTTATAAATTGAAAGAATGAATTCATAAAACAAAACAATAGTTTATTTAATGAAATATTTCTTATCTTTTTAAAGTTCTATCAATGTTGCAAAATATACATTAGGTGTAAAAGTTATGTTACTTTACTTCTGTAACTAAAGTAGTGAAAATAGTAGCAAATGAGTGAATGGAATAGTTATTATCCCATAATATTTTTCAAAGAAAAGGATATTAGATGCTTAGAATAGTATAATGTGTGAGAAATAGATTTATTTTATTCTTTTTATTTACGACAACAATAATTTCATTAGCTCATTTGAATTTTATTTCCTAATTTATTATCTCACTAAGGTGTATTCAATTTCATAATTTATATTTCAGGTGTATTCAACTTCATAATTTATCTTTCAAGTGAATTCAGCTTTTTAATTTATCATTCAGATATATTCAATTTCACAATGTATCAATAAATTATATTATTTAATTTAATAAATTTACTTTTATGGCAAAATTGTTTGTTTTAATACTTTTATTGCCAAAATAGCTGTTATTGTTTTTGTTTTGTAGAACCTTTATATTGCTATTATGACAAGAAGAGGGTCATAGAAAAAGAAACACAGTGATGTACGTGAAAATAGTAATTTTAGTTTACAATTTTTAGTAATTCACGTTAGAATACTTTTTATGGTTGATTACCAGAGTACATAACATTTTTTAGAATCATCGTTACAAATGATAATGGGATTGTAAAAATTAAAATTTCATCAACAGGTATTAGTTTGCAAGTATCAATCAATCATATAAAACTGTAAATAAAATTTTAAAGTTTTCATTCATAGTTGCAAACATTTTTCATTTCAAAAGTTACATCCATAAACTGAAAAAAAATAATCCGCAATTTCTTTAAAGAAGGACGTATGGATTAGTTATTTGTTGAAAGTTAAGAGTTATATTAATAGTTAAGAGATGTAATAAGAATATGTCTCACATTCACACAATTTAGCATATTGATTACACTTTTCACCACTGTTTTCATTTTCATTTTGCAATGCATCAAGTTGCGCCTGATATGATTTGGTGAAGTAAAATATTCAAAATAGGAACTCAATTGAATAATTTTTTTATTGTAAATTTAAAAAGGATGTACTATTCCAGTTTTATCCAGTTCTTCTCCAGAGGCAATGGAGTATAATTGCTCCACATTCAACCAATAGGCTCGAAAAGAAATTAAATCGCCTGTGCGCGATGTCAGGCAATCGCATCAAGGCATAATTTATAACTTCTTTTCTGGAAAGAGAGATCAGGGGAGCTGAAGCGTAGTATATAGCCTTCCGCGAGATACCACGGTGCTGTGATGAAGTTCCAAAAAAGCTATATTTTTATAATATGAGAAATTCTTTAATAATTAAAATGGAATGTACCAATATATTTTTCTAGCCATCATCGCATCATCTTTGCCAAGTACCTCAACAAACTTAACTTGTTCTTCTAAATTTTGCGGATGAAGTGCTGATGATAAACAAAGAGTTGAGAATCTTATTCTTTTTGGTTCTAGATAAAATAACGAAAATAAAATATTTAAAAGCCAAAGCTCTAAAAGTGAACTGGCCTCCCAATTTTTTTTTCGTCTTGTTTCCAGTAAAGCTGTACTTGAATTACTTTATAACTTCATTTATTGCATTTCATAAATTAATTTATTTTTTGAAAAGAGATCAAATTGATTTTTTAGCTTGATTTAATAGTTTTAGTTCCTTCATTGTTTTGTTTTATTTAATTGATTTATTTAGCTGTGTAATTTATTTTTTTTGTTTTACTTTGGTCTTTGTTTTACTTACATCTGTAACTCTCATGTGAACTTGTGGTGTGCGGTAATTACTTATTTGTTTTTATTGAAAAATAAGAAAAAAATTGTTTATTTAAAATTGAGTAATATGGGTTGAAGATTTTTAGTTTTATGCATTCATGAAATAATCTTCATAGCAAATAGAGGATTAAAAAAAAATAAACCTTATATTTTTTAAAAAATGATTTTAAAAAAAATTAATGAAATAACTTATTAGCACGAGAGAAATTTTTGTACAATGCATTGAACTAAAATTATGTTTGCTTACTATATACTTTATTTCAAAATAATTTTGAATTCACGAAATTGAAGTTTATTATAAAATATATAAGGTTAAGGAGCTTTACTTATAACTTCCATGGAACTTTAAAAGATTTTTTACTAAAAATATTTCAGATATCATGAATAACTATTTTTGTTTTATTGCCTTGAGTGGACACTTGATAATTTTTTTTTCATTTAAATTTTGTAATGTTAATAGTTTGTCGTTTTTTTACTTTTTGTTTTGTATTTGCTTTGCTTAACATTGTTTATTTGTGTTCTAATTTTTTTCTTTGACTGTCAACTAATATACATAGTTTATTCTACAAGATGCTGTTATATTTATTGATTCAGTAAATAAGAAATCCTAGGCTAGAAGTTATATTCGTCCAATCATTTTCTAGCTTATTATTTTTAGCAATGAGACTTTTGAAGCTAAATTTCTTACATTCTTTGTCGTAGCATATCTTGAATTGGCGAAAACGGTCGAGCTCGACATTCAAACATATATTGCATCTAAGCTAGAAGCATTTTTCTTTGATGACATTGTTATAAAAAATAAACTATTACAAACCATTGTTATTCCATCTCAGGTTTAAGTATAAACAAATAATGCTTAAGTATTAAATCACCTTACAATGGCTATCAAGTTGTAAATTATGCACACATGTCTATAAATGATGTTTCCCTTTGATTTTAAACAAACACATATATTCCATTAATCGTAGAGTCCAGGTAAATGATTATAACTAAGAAAAGGGGGAATTATTGTTCACTGTGTAATATCGATTCATAAGTTGCCACTATTGAGTGGATTAGAAAACTCATTGCTTTTATCAAGAAGAATATATGGTTATAATGTTATAGTGAAATTTATAATTGACTAAATATGTAATGCAACGTTCGTCTCCTAACGTATCAGAAATATGCTGAGGTGCAGATTTTTATCCTAAGAGAACAAGTGCAATAGCAAAAGATTGAAAAGTTCCAAAGTATAAACTATTTTCAAGATTTAAAGTTATTTTACTTCAGTAACTTCGTAACTGTAAACTACGCCCACGGGCCAAATGTGGCCATCGAGGCCCTCTCATCCGAACCGTGGAGACCGTTTTATGTACGAAAAGAGATTATGACAATTTATTTGTAACCTGGTAAGACCAGCCACCGCTTTCGTGGTCATTACAATTTGTCCGAATTAAAATAGAGTCGCGCAAGATTGTATTTAATTCCAACCAATCACTGCATTGCAAAACCTTTATTCGCTGCTTATTAATTCTATTTCTATTGATAGTCAGTGAGATGATATGACGCCAACTGATAGCAAAGTTTTTAAATGGTTTCATGCTTGTTCCAGACTTTATTATTTTGATTGCAGTTCAGCCAATAGCAATGATTGCTGCGAGGAGGAGGTGTTAGTGTCAGCCATTTTAGAATGTAGCTTTGTTTGCAAATACAATTACCCGACGCGCAGCAGATATGGCGGAAAACATGGTGACTCAAATAGTGAAAAATGCAAACAGGTTTTACCATTTTTCAATTTCAATGGGTGAATCATAGGACAGGTGTTCCACTTCTCCATTGCTAGTGTTCCCAAGAGGTGAATATAAAGACATAAACAAAACTCAAGAGCTGTTTTCCCTACATAGTATGTATGACACTGCTACAGGAGAGGATATAATTAATAAATTAAAAAAAAATACAATTGATGATAGTAAAGATTAATGAAAAATAACAGCTCAACTTGACTCGGAGTTGAAAAACAACTCATCTTGACGAGCAGAGCAAAAAGAACGGAACGCTAGACGAGTGGAGTGAGGGAGAAAGCGAGGAACAGGATAACAATGGCGGAAGAACTATCCATGTCTGACAATTCAGTAGGTGTGTAGTATTATCTCAAATGTTGTGTTTCGTGCTGCATTAATGTTTTAATTAAAGTTTTGCAGTTAAGGAAAAAAGTCTGAAACGACTTATTAATTCTTTTTTTTTTACAATCACTCTCACCGCCTAACAACAACTCGACCAAATGGAACGTGTTTTACTGGTGTAATCGGCAGGATCGTTTGAGGTGAGAGCTTTAATATATTTTGTGTAAATGCATGGTCACATTGTTTACTTTTTTAATTGTCTGGGCGAAATTTATTAAGAGTATAGAATTGAAAGTTTGTTCCATCCCGGAAAGTAGAATTATATGTCTCGTCAGAAAAAAGAGAATTTTCCGCCAGAAAAAATAGAATAAAGTTCTCACCAGAAGAAAAAAAAAGAATACGTCAGTATTCCGAATTTTATTTTGCTGTTCTTTATATATTTGTTTTTTTTTAGGAAAGAAAATATATATATATATTTGTTTTCCTGGATTTAGAATTTTCGTAACAGATAGTAAAAGTAAGCTTAAAGAAACACACGTGCAACCTGTATATTTCTAATTGATAATACATTCGATTCAATTTGATTCAAAGTATTTTGGTTAATAATTGCATTTATCAATTCGAAAAGAAAACTTATATCTATAAATTTTTTATCAGTGCATTCTTATTAACATATTCTGTTTTGGTACCATTCTAATTTATTTTTAACGTTTTTTATGCAATGATTTCAATAAGAATGATTCTTATTTAATTCAAAACGAAAACTTGTTACTATAAATTTTATATCAATGTATTCTTATGAACATATTCTGTTTGGGCACCATGCCAATTTATTTCTAATGCTTTTTATGCTACGATTTCAATAAGAATGAATCCTATTTTTTTTAATTTTTTTTTCCTTTTCTATGTAAATCGTAGCATTATTTATGCCTGTTATAAATAGAGTAGTTCTGACAGACTTGTGGGTCTTATTTGAAGTTATTTTATAGTATGGCTATGACATTGATTTTTATTCTTAACGGATATTCTAAGCTTTAGGATTGTGCAAGTACATTTTTGATGAGATATTTAATGTTGAAGAATAGAATAGAATAAAATAAATAAGTTTGATTATTATTTTTTATGTAGATTGTATTGTTATAAAAGTACATTTTTATTGTGATATTTAACATATCCATTATCTAAAATTTTATAAAATTGAGTTGTGTAAAAAATAATTGTATTGAAAATTTTGATATTTAATGATTATTCACAATTTTGCGAACACAAAACATGTTTAGTGCTCGTTCTTAAATTTATCAATGTTTTTTTTTGTTTGAATGTATCTGATATTATGCTTCTGTAAATTGAATATTGTAGCATATTAATTTAAACAGTTACGTATAGTGCTCATTGATTACACATTAATGGTTATTAGGGATTTATTATCTAGTTATTTGAATACTTATTAGTTACTGTTTATCAAAGGCTGACAGTTAGTATTAAGAGAAAGACTCTGGTTATTGGTATCCATTAGTGTATAATATGTTTTAGAAGTGCATTATTAGATTTAGAACATGTACTTCTATTGTCAGAGATATATTTTTTCTATACAAATTATTAGAAAATCCCTATTACTTTTAAGAGTTATATTTCTCTTTCTATCCATCTATATATCTCCATATACTATAAAAAAGGGGCTACTAAACACCAAGCACCATGACATTTTTAACTAAGTGTAGAAAAGAAGATTTACGTAATTTGGTTGAAGAAATGGGAGGAAATCCAACTCCCGAAATGATGATTATAGATCTAAAGAAAATTACTATGGAAAGTAAATTTTATGATGAAGAATTTGTAAAGGAAACATTAGAGATGATGATTAATACCAGACTTGAAAATAAAATGGAGTTGGAAGCTCAGCAGAGAGAGTTGGAAGCTCAGCTGAGAAGAGAACAAATGGAGTTTGAATTGAGAAAACTCGAAATCAAGTGTGTAAAGACAATCCTAAATGATATCGTAGACACAGGTGCACAAATATCTGTAGTACGGGAAAATTTAGTGGGTGATATGCCTTATGAAGAAAAATGCAAGAAAAATGAAAATTCTAATCTGTTAAATCAATTAGAACAAATGCAGAATGAAACATGTACCCTAAGTGAAGAAAAAGACGAAAGGCATATTGATAAACAAGAGGAAGAGCAAAAGAGAAAACGATTGGAGATTCGACAAAAAAGAATATCGGGGAAAGAAAAGGATGTGACAGGAGAAATTATTTCTATTGGAGAAAGAGAGGAATTAGCATTAAAGGTGCACATCAAATCAAGAGAAGATTTACCGAATCGACTAGAGAAATTGGGAAAAGAAACATATATTTTAAATAGGGGAAAGAAGAAAGCAGAGGGAGCTTTGATAAAAATTAACCCCCTACTGAAAACAATACAGTTTGAAAAAGATAAAGATTTAGGACAGATAATTAAGAGGACAGAACGAGTAAATAGAAGTTTTTCACCCAGAAAGGAAGAAAATGTAAATTTTACAACTAAAGGAACGATTCTATTCCATGGAAAGAAACGTCTTAAAAGATATAAGATACTTTTCCTAAAGAAAGAAAAATAAGTACCACAACAAGACGAGGGTTCCCAACCGAAGGAAGGAAAAACAGTAAGGTGGACAGAAAGAAAAACGTAATTGAACTCACGGTTACCCCTTTACAAAGACTGGAAAATTTTATAATCGCAAAAGAAGGCAAACACAAGTCTCCATTGATCCAGGTGGAGTAAATGAATTCCAGCCCAAGAAGTGCCTCTTTCACAATGAAGAGAATGAGATGGCATTGGATCTGATCTTACCCAGAGAATTAATGAAGGGGAAGAGCATAACATTTTATACCTTATTAAAAATAATTTCTGATCATAACCCATTGACTTATTTAACTCAAAGTGCCCCTCATGGTGCAAAACTTTCTCGCTGGGCATTAGCTCTACAACGTTATAATATGAGCATTACATATAGGGAGGGTAGTCGCAATGGTAATGCTGATGCCTTGTCTAGATTAAAATTTGACTCTTCTAATTAATTGTAAGAATTTATCATTCCACGCATATTCTTGTACTTAAATAGTATTATTATTTATGTTTTTTGTGTGATGTTTTTTTAAATTTATCTGTATATGTATGCATATTTGTATGATTTTTATATTAAGTGGGAGCTGCATAGATGGAAGGCTCTCACCTTAATTTTTATTTTGTTGTGTGTAATAGGACATTTACTTGTTCGAGCTTTATTTTCTTTAGCCACATCGACACTCCTGTGACGGATGTGCTTTCCCCGATGGGAGTAGTAAAGAATAGTGAAAAAAATAACGGCTCATCTTGATTCGGAATTGAAGAACAACTCAACTTTACGAGCAGAGCAGAAAAAATGGAAAGCTAGACGAACTGAAGTCCCAAGTAACGAACCACTGTGATTCAGTTTATCTCTTCATCAAAAAGTTGTAAGTTTAATGTTGGTTCAAATTTCCAAATTTTTTGAAGATGATAGCTTGTGTTTTGTCGACATTAATTGAGATCCTCCAGTCCGTTAACCATAGTTCAAGGGTATCAAGGCAGTTTTGTAAAGTTTTGATGGTATGGTTGAGGCTGGCTCCTTGTGCTAACACAGCTGAGTAGTTGGCAAAGAGGCATACACTGACTGTAGCATAGTGTGGAAAGTCAGATGTGAATAAATTATACAAAAAGGAATTAAAATTTACCCCAGAGGACATCCTACAGATAGTGACCCTCACGGAATCCACACTGTTCTGGGGGAATGCAGTTGATACTGTGCTGTGCTTCTTAATTCTATTTAAAATAATTTTTTCGAAAATCTTAGTGGCCATACTGAGTAAGCTGATATGTCTATAGTCTGTGTTAATTTATGATCCTGGTTTGGTTTCGGAATCATGACGATGCTCGCTACTTTCCAATTTCTTTGGAAATAGTTTGACATGTTGCATTTGTTGATGATCTAGGTAAAATGAGTGATGACTTTGTCAGGTAGGAATTTTCGAAAAATATTTGGAATTGAGTCTTGGCTGTGCGGTTTTTTTGTTGCCTAGTTTTCTAATAATTTGTTTGATTTCATTTGGAGTAGCCAGAGGGGTGTTTGGAGCATTGTGGTTCTTTTTGAGAAAATTTGAGACAACACTCTCAGCTTCTTTAATTTTGTCATCCGAATAGGGTTCAATATTTATTTGGAAGGTGGATTCCAACGTTTCTTTAAAAGCTTCAGCTTTTTCTGAGTCCGAATCGGGACTCAGAAAAAGCTGAAAATTCCACTCGGAATGTGGAACAGAAATTCCACTCAGGCCTCTGAGAGGTGGAATGTTGTAGTTCTTTCTGGAAATAATTTTATTAAGGTTGTAGAAGGAGTTATCTTCAAGATTTACATTTTCAAGCAGATTCTTCCAGTTTTTGTTTTTGTGTTCTTTGTTGAGGCTATATATCTGACGGATGAGGGCGTTTACTTCTCTTTTGTAGGGAGGGTAGCGAGTATTATTCCATAATTTTCTCAACCTATTTTTAGTTTTAATTAAATTTCTAATGTTTTGAAGTAGCCTAAGGTGGGGGGTATTTATAATTCTGGTTAGTGAGGAGCAATTTATAGCATGGTGGATGATAGAGTTGAAATTTTTGATTGCGTCTTCAGTTTTGTCAGTGTCAATAATAGGATTTTCAGGCATGGCTTGATGGATAACTTCTTGAAATTTGAGCCAGTTGGTAGTTTTATGTGTTTGTAGTTCTGTTGGAAAAATATTATTTAACAAAAGGTCGATGATGATGGGGTTGTGGTCGTTGCTGAGTTCGTTTATGGAGGAAACATCGGAGAGAGTTAGATTTTTCGTAATTGCGAAATCCAGTATAGAGTTGTGTGGACCTCTGTGAGGGAAATGCGTTGGATGATCGGGTGCTATTATATCCAGTACAAAGTTAGCCGCCCAGTTGCATATGACGGTACCATTTCTATTAGCTCTGTTTTGTTTCCAGCAGGGGTGTTTGGCATTGAAATCTCCGAATAAGATAACCTTGTGGTTTGAGATGAGGATCACGTCTAAGTCGACAGTGTTCCCACCCGAAGGAAGGAAAAATGGTAAGGTGAGCAGAAAGAAAAGAGTAATTGAACTCATAGTGAGAAAGTACCCTTTTACAAAGACTGGAAAATTTTATAATCGCAAAAGAAGGCAAACACAAGTCTCCATTGATCCAGGGGGAGTGAATGGATTCCAGCTCAAGAACTGCATCTTTCAAAATAAAGAGAAGGGGATGGCATTGGATCTGATCTTACCCAGAGAACTGATAAAGGGGAAGAACATAACATTTTATACCTTATTAAAAAAATTTCTGATACAGAGAAAAGTTATTACCATTTTAAACGATCGTAATGGTTCGTCCTATCGTGCCATTAAGAAATAGATATCCAGTAATTTTAATGTGAGGAAAAAATTGAGGCATATATAAAGGGGTACATTTATACTGCTGTTGCTTCGGGTATTATTCAAATAAAAGGAAAAGGTGTCCAAAGCTCTTTTCGATTAGGAGGCAACATGAAATTAAAATTAAGTGAACTGTTAATAAATTGGTTTCAAAATATTATTATTAATTATGTTATTTGTTTGATGTTTAGAAATTTATCTGTATTTGTATGCATATTTGTATGATTTTTATATTAAGTGGGAGCTGCAAGATGAAAAGTTCTCACCTTAATATTTTTTTTTTGTTGTGTGTAATAGGACACTTACTTGTTCGAAATTTATTTTCTTTAGCCACATCGACACTCCTGTGACGGATGTGCTTTCCCCGATTAGAGTAGTAAAGATTAATGAAAAATAACAACTCAACTTGACTCGGAGTTGAAGAACAACTCAACTTTACAAGCAGAGCAGAAAAAATGGAACGCTAGACGAGTCGAGTGAGGGAGAAAGCGAGGAACAGGAGAACAATGGCGGAAGAACTAGCCATGTCTGACAATTCTGAAGATGTGTAGTATTATCTCAAATGTTGTGCTTCGTGCTGCATTAATATTTTAAATAAAGTTTTGCAGTTAAGGAAAAAAGTCTGAAACGACTTATTTACCCTCCGAGCGTCTTACTTTTTTGTGTAAAGCTATTCCGAAAGCGATCTACTTCAACACAGCTGAAGGTCACAAAAAGTTTTGACTTTCCATTCACAAATCCTTCGAAAATGTAAGAGGCTTCTATTCCCCCTCCTTTCGTGACACGGGTGGTCGAGACAACCCCTCCGGTTGGCATTTTTATTGCCTAGATCCGATGCTTTCATAAGCGATTTCGTTGCCTTGGGGGAATCTTGTAAGGCAGGCTGCAAGCATCCAGAAATGGGGTTCAGATTATTCACATAAGGACTTGGAAGGTATTCGCTCGATCTATTGAGTTTCAATCGAAGTGTTTCAACCAATGAAGAATAAAAAATATAGCTTGAAAAAAATTGGTGGGTTAATAGTTGAAAATATTTGTTTGCTACAAACAATAGAAAAATTCTTTTTTTTTTTTTCTGTCATTTTTCAAAACTTTTTTTTTATATATATAATTTTAATATTACGATTTTAACCGGGAAAAAGCACCCTTTATTCATTGTTGAATAAGAGACTAAGAAAATATAAGATTGTTTGCATGTTTTGAAAAAAGAGTAATGATTAGTATTTGCTATCAAGCATTATTTGTTTAATCAAAGCACCAGAATCTTATTAAAATTTTAATTTTGATAGAAGATTCAATCATCAAAAGCAGTTTGCTTGTTAAAATAAATATAAATAAATAATTTAAGGAAAAAAATCTTAAATTTCGTAAAGGTCACGTGTTTCAAATACATTAAGCGAGACGCATTGGGTCCCATATTAGTCTGTGTTTTTTGGCTCAAATAAAGAATCACACACTTATTCACTGTTTTCAAGGTATAAAGTAAATTTGGGCGCCCCAGTTTTAAAATTGAAATTTTGGGCAAAATTTATTTTGAAAGATAATATTAAATGCTTTGGTAATTTGCATAATATTTTAGTGAACGGTAACGCTGATCCCGATAAAAATGTAAAAATTAGTTTGGTCAAACATTTATCAGATCTGCAAAAAACATTGAATCCAAAATCCTTCTCAAGACTGTGAATCCTCTGAATTCTCAATAAACGCAGTTGGTGTGGTGTGGAAGTTAGGAGAGAGGGGTGCCAGCTCAGGTGTCGTCCTCGTCACTTGACCGAAGTTCAAAATTACGAGGACCGTCGCCAATAGCCCTCGTGTTGCTTCTAGTGCGATGTTAATAAAAAAACTAAAACTCAATAAAAGAAAAAAACCTCCGAACTCCCATTAAAAGAAATAATTGAGTGTATATCAATTTGATTGATATATCAAATTGATATACACTCAATTGAAAATAAAATTTAGTTAAGTCGATATTATGTATATTATGTTTGACATTAGAAAAGAATATCATGAAATTGCCGAAAGAATTGTGAAACATCTAATATCATATGTTTCTACCTATATATGCGAAAAATCATTCTCTTTGTACGCTGCGCCAAAAACACAATTCCGAAACAGATTGGATGCTGAAGAAGGCATTAAGTTGCAGATTTCAGAAATTATTCCAGACGTAAAAATACTTTGCAATAAAAAACAATCACTGTAAAGTCATTAAAAAATTTCTTTTCATTAATTTGTTATATTTAAAAAAATTGTTGCTTTTGCTTGTTATTCATAGGCTATATTTTAGAAACTCCCCCTCCCCCCAATAAAAAAGAACATTAGCCAGCTTACCATTCACTAATCTTACTAAGACGTTTCTAATATGCTAAAATAGAAATGCAATGATAATTTTGTAAATTTGATTTGGATAAAGAGCTTTCATATCCTATTTTTTCTGCTGTTTGATCAAGGGGTTCCTTGAAGGTGTTGGTAAGCACAAAGGGTTCCTTCCTCAAAATGCAAAAGGTTGAATACCTCTGCTCTAAGCGAAATACCCCATCTACATCCATATTTGTGCCACGGCAATATACTTCACATTCAATAAATAATTTTAAATTTTAATGGGATATATATTCTACAAAATGTCAAAATATTTCTAACCATCTTCGACCCACATTTTAATTTTCACCTTTCCGTTTCTTTAGTGTTTTCAAACTTTAAATACATCTTCGTATTATATCTTATAACAGAAAATTGCCATCTATAACTTCATCTTACATATCAGTTATTACAAAATTGGCAACGAGAGAAAATTTAACCCTTTTAATTTTGTCTTTCAAAACAGTACACTTAAAACACTTTAGTTCAGTGAAGTTGACAGACATTTCCTCAAAGAATTCATAACAAATTTTGTAAGCAATTTTAAATTTTAGAAATGTATCCTTAATCCCAGGATTATAACTATACAGAATTGTTAGTTTATTCTTTAGTATTAATGATACGAATGAATCCTCATATCTCGTACTATATTGCAATAAAATAAATTGTAGCTCAAATGTTATCATATTTCATTTCTTGGGTAGTTTTAAAGAAAAATAATGTCTGGCTGTAGAGAAAGCAGAGTGTATGTTTTGATTTATAGAAAGGGTGATGGGTTTTTTTTCTAAATTTAAATAACATGACCGAAGCGGATCATATAATTTCAAAATGCACTCTATTTGTGCTGTGTGTGTGTGGTTGCAAAGTAAACCAGCCTATTTTTGAATAGCCGAGGAGCGTTTTATATTCAATATCAACCTCAACGCAAAATTGCTTACGATTTGCTTCTCAAACCATAAAGGGACTAAAATATATGTCTTTGTTCAGTCCAGAATATTCACAATATGTAAAATAAATTTTCCTCTACTAATCATAGTCCATCTTACAAATTGTACCTAAAAACAGCTATTTGTGTTTATTAGATCAAAAATTAGATTATAACAAATCAGGTATAATTTTTGGTAGTTTAAATTTCAATATAATATGCATATCTTAAAACAAATACGTTAGCAAAAAAAATCAATTTATTCAAAATTTGTATTTCATGAATAAAATAAATCAGAGTTCACTTGTTCTCAATTAAATATAATTGTAATCAAAGTGTTTATGCATTTACAAAAAAATGCAAAGAATCGTATATAAAGAAATAATTTCAATTGTTACAAATGTTAAAAAGTATCAGATACATAAGAAAATAATATCAATATTTTTTATTAAAGTAAACAAAGCGATCTTTAAAGTACCTTAATGCTTATCTTTGGAAATTAGGTTTGTTTATTTAAAAAGAAATATTTGTGAAACACAATTATTTTTAGTTATACAAAATGTATGTATTATACGAATAATATTATGATGTGTATATATATATGTGTGATGATGATGTGTGAAATATGCACGGTTATCTCTTAAACTTACTGGGTTATTCCAAAACTTATGAACACAACATAATTTTACAAATATATCACTTTTTGAAACATAAAAATAGCTCCAAAATAATTAGTTATATACAAAGATGTGTTTGAAATTCACAACATTCCTTGAACTTACTGAACATTGTGGTAAATTTTTTCAATACATGAAATATTTTTCAGAATGAGATTTTCGTAATAAAAAATTTAAATCCTGATTTTTATAAATAAAGATTTTAATGTTTCTTCAAGAATTATATAATCTTAGAATAATTAATTAACCAACTTATCCTAGAAGCATTATAAACCATTGTAACATCACTTTCGTGAAAAATAAAATAATAATTAAAAATTTTCAAAAGATATAAAACACATTTCTTATGTACAGTAGCATATATTTAAAGTTATCAACTAAATGAACGATGAAATGAAGAATCAATTCAAAATTTATAGAAATATTGGGTTTAAAAACTTAATACACAAATAAAAATCGCGATAAAACATAAGATATGGTATTTGATGGTAATCTATAACTGTACTAATTGCTTTTTTTCTTTTTCATTTCATACAAAATTATCAGTTTAAAATATTTTGTTAATCTGGACATTGAAGCCGTTTCTAGATTTTTTTGTATTAGTATCCAATACTTTGTTATTAAACTTTGTCCAACTCTCACAATAGAAAATGCACTATTGCAGATTATACAATTAACCAAAGAAATGTCATTTTAATTGCTGTCTTAATAAGTGGAAACTCATTTTTAAACATTCATTAAAATATTTTTTTACTTCTCTTTGAAAAACCTATATTGCTCTAGGAAAAAATATAAACATGCACTAGTAATATTTAGCTTAAAATTGTGCCAAATCACTCTCGTTTCAACCCAAAATGATGCAATTCTGTTCGGTAAACAGAAAACATATGGTGGGAATACAATTCCCTACTAAATAAGCGAGTCCAAACTTTTTTTTATGATAAAAACTGCATTTAAATGGCATTAGTTTTTATTAACGTCGCACTAGAAGCAACACGAAGGTCATTGGCAATGGACTTCGTAGTTTTGAACCTCGGTCAAGTGACGAGGACGACACCTCAGCTGGCACTCCCTCTTCTAATTTCCACATCACGCCAACAGAATGACTTTGGGCCCCAATAGATTTAACGTGCATCAGCCCCGGCTACACAACGGGTCTTTTACGGCCCAGGATCGAACCCGCGGCCACACGTTTAGATAGGAATGGGTTGGAACATTTAAGAGTTTGCATAAAATTGCCTATAAATTCATAAATTTTTTAGGAGTACAAAACGATGCAAATGAATATTTTGGTAGTACAGATTTTAAAAGGAATATGGTTTGCGAAAATGGAGTTCAAAACTCCATAAGGAGTACGGTTAGTTACCTTAGGTATTGTTATCTCGCAACAATGAATTGGAAGTCCATTCTAAAATCCTTTGTTATTAAAATGTGTTATTTTTACATTTCCCGCTGAAAACTGTAATTGAGAGAGTGGTATTTCCCAAAACTGCAGTGCCCTAAGCTTTTGCACAAGTAGTTCCTACCTAAGGCTGACTCTACCTAATCAAGTGAATATGACGTATTCTGTTCAAGATTATGGCACTGCAGATTGCCATAATCTTGAAAATACTGAAATAATATAAAATTAGTAATAAAATACGCTTTTAATGACTAATTATTCGAAAAATCAAGTTTGAAAAATATTAATTTGAAGGGGAAACCTCATTCTTCTTCTCTTTGAGGAAAGATGTAGTTCATTTATTTAAAATTTGGATGTATTTCGAAACATGACATTACAAAATATCGTGTGTAAGCTATCCTGAATATTTGGTTTTGAAATTGTGAAAAAAAAACCAGAATTTAAAAAAAAAGTTTGTTTTTTTCGGTATTATTTTTATTAATGTATTAGAATTTTTGAAAAGTAATGAAATACAGAAGCTTAAAAATTATTCATTTGTAATAATTGAAAATCTTACAGCGTTTCTGATTTTGACTCGTTCGTTTTTTTTTTCTTTTTTAGTTTTTGACACTTTATTATGAAATAATTATTATTTTAAGAACTGAAAGTAGTGATTAAAGAACATAAATGAAACAATAGAATGTATTTATTGTTTTCATACATTCTCTGCATTTACACATAAATATTTTATAGATATATATTTAGCGATGTTTTTCGAAATTTATAGATATAATATAAAAACTTAACTCTATCTGATAATTTTAAAGTGAGGGGAAAAAAAGGTGAGTTTTTAGCAATCAAAGAACGCATAGAAAAAGTAATTTGTCCAACAATATAAAAAAAGTAGGTTTAATACTCTATCTAAATTTGTTAAGATTCCAAATGAATATTAATTAAAAAATAGTAATAAAATCTAGTTAATTTTATGATTGAACTTTAAAGTGTTTTTGGATTGGTTTAAATAAAAAAATTTATCTCGAAAGCTAGGTCAAAGGACGCATTTCTTTCATAAACCGTCAATAAAATCTCAACTCAAGTTGACCGACAAACACACTTGAAAGGAAATCTTCCCCTTCCCCTCTTGAACGAATGTCTCAATGGAAAATGTCTTAACCCTAAGGGCAAGAGTGGGGTTCCCTTGTGAGCCATAAGGTTTCCTGTCAAAGTTCATTGTGTGTCCGCAACCCTAGCCAATTATCTAACAAGATGTAAAACTTTTAAAAGGGGGGAAAGGAATTGCAGAAAAAAACGGCGCAAACGATCTCGAATACATCCTGTGAGGGTGAAAAAGGACGGCTCTGACGCTTTCGGTGCGCTCACAGCCACACGGGATTATACGGCGCAAACGCTTTTAGGAATATCTCGAACAGTACGGAAAAAAGCGTGTGAAACGCTTAGAGGGTTAATTCTTTTTTTTTTACAATTACACTCACCGCCTTACAACAACTCGACCAAATGGAACGTGTTTTACTATGATAATAAATTGAACTGGACTAACCTGAGTTGCCTCACTGTTGATGAAGGAAAGAACATGATTGGTATAAAGAAAGGCTTGGTTGGAAAAGTGAAGCGGACGTGTATAGAGAAAAACATCCCAAAAACACTGTGCCTGCACTGTACTATTCACCAGCAAGCTTTGTGTGTAATATGTGTTGACTTTAGAAATATAATGAAACTTGTGGTGAATTACTGAATATGGTATTTCACATGGATTCACGCATCCATAGTTCTGAGACACATTGAAAGATACAGACACAGAATCGCAATATTTATAATATTACACAGCAGAGGATGGCTAAGTTGTGACAAGACTATTTGAATTGAGAATGAAAATACATAACTTCCTAAAAAGTAAGGGTAAGCCGCAAACATTACTGTCTGATGAAAAAAGGGTATAGAAATTAGCTTTTGGTGCAGAATTAACTAGACAATAAAAAAACGAAGCATGAAGTAAGGAAATGTAATTTCGTATGCAAATACATTTGGACCGAAGAGGCAAATTATTAAAATTTGGTGTCCAATAAATGAATAGCGGGAGATACAGTGCATTGGAACTTGTCACTCAGTAGGTGTACATAAGAAGCGATTCTCAATCTGGTGGACACATTTTCTGTTGCATTGCGATTTAGAACATCTTTCTACGACTAAACAAATGCCTCTCCGCAGGGTTCGAGCTCATAACAAGAAACTGTAAGTTTGAAAGATGTCATATCATTGAATTGAAAGAAGTAGGATGGGCAAAGAGAATAGCTCATCATATGGGTCGAAGCGATATGCTATTAAAAGATGCTGGCAAGAATGGGTGGACAATGGCAGAGTTCAGAGTCGTGATAGTAGCGGTTGATCTAAGGCCAAACCAGATCGGGAGGACAGTTTGATTGTTATATCAGGTGTCTCAGTGCCAGATTCATTGTTATCAACCATCAAACGCGCAACCCGTACATGAATGTCCACGTTGACCATTCACAGATGACTCATAGAGTGAAATCTACGATCGTACGATCGCTACTCCACCTGGAACTCATACCTGCTCACTTTCCAACCACATTACAGTAGTGCTGGTCTCTATCAGGATAGAATGATGCTTACTAGGGACGTATAGTGATTAGCGACGAATCTCACTTCCAACTGTGTCGTGACGATCATCGAACACGTGTCTGGAGCCACCCAGGGCAGCGTGCCGATCCTACTTTCATTATTGCACGCCACACTGACCCACAACCATAAGTAATAGTCTAGAGTGCCATTTCCCTTGATCGCCGGCCCCATTTGGATGTCATTAAAGGCACACTTACAGCACAGCGGTACGTCGACGATATTCTGAGACTTGTTTTGCTACCGTTCCTTTTGCAGTAGCCTGACCTTATTTTCAGAAAGATAATGCCAAACCGCATAGGGCATATGTTGCTATGAACTGTATTACTGCTTGTCAAACACATCCATGTCCAGTAGGACCTCTCTCCAATTGAGTATGCCTGGGATATGATGGGAAGTTGACTGCATAAGTCAGGGAATGTTCATGACCTAGGCTGACAGTTGGAGCACATTTGGCAAGAAATACCGCAGCAGACTATCATGAAGTTTTATTTTTCTATGCCACGTTGTGTGGGAGCTTACATCCAGACAAGAGGTAGGTCTACACGTTATTGAGCTCGTCAATTTGTAATTATGTAACTGTGAAATAAACAATTCAATGTTTCTGAAATTTTAATCATTTTTTATTCTGCACATCCTTTTTCTATCCGCCATTTTTTTCTCTCCATTGGTCAACTCATTCTTGGTGCATCTTTTTTTTCTTATAGAGTGTATTTCTTAAATGTTCTTATCCTAAAACTACAAGTAGAGAAAAATCTGTTTTCTGATCTATACATCCAAATTAAGTTCCTTCAGTTGCAATTTTGCCTTATTTTTGAAACGGGAACAGACCAACTTCAAGACTTTTCAATAGTTTATTTTCTTTATGGCTGAAGCAACAGCTGAGTTCTCTACGTCATTCGCATGCGAAATCACGAAAGACTTCCAGCCGAAGTTTCAGAATTGGATTTTTTGTTTCTGATTCAAAGCCAAAAGTGAGACTATTTCGAATCCCATTTCAAGTAGATCTGGCCAGTAGATGAACTGCAGCTGGAAGTCATTGAGTTGCAAGCAGATGACCTCCTTAGGGATAAGTTCAAAAAGGACTGGTAGTTTTTACCAGTTTTTGTCTAAGATAGACTTTTCTGATGTCAAAACTTTTGCATCAAGGTACCTTTCAATCTTTGGAACAACATACTTGTGCGAACAAACCTTTTCAAGAATTAAATACGAGAAGAATAATTTTAGATCAAATTTGTTTGATGATAATCTTTGTTCACTGTTGATGTTAGAGACATCAAAGGTAAAGTCAGAAATGTTGGCTAATTTGGCATCCAGGAAACAATATCACCATTCTCCCTAATACAGATGCTCATGTGTAATATATCAATGTGTTATTGAATAATAACTGAATAAAATAATGTTAAATAAATAATTAAAAAACAACATATATGTTTTAATTCTCCTTTATTTGTACCTTGAGAACTTCAGCGTATAGTCAGCACCTAAACTGCTGTTTGAGAATTAATGTGGCCCTCAGGCTGAGAAGATTAGAGATCTCTGATTTCTCAGAGAAACAACAAGAAGAGGAACAACACCCATATACATTTTGAATTATTATGAATATTTTTCTAAGAATCTTGTCTTAAAATTTCATTATTTATTCTCAAACATAAAATATAAGAATTTTAAATTTGAAGTGTAATCTAAATTACATTAATATTATAAGGATATTTTTTGATTATTAATTGTATACTTATATTAATTTTCAACTTATTTTAAAGTACAATATATAATAGACTTTGAGTTACTTAAGGTACATAATAAAAATATAGCTGTTTATACTTCTACATATACATTAAAAATGTTAACATTAAAATTAATTGAATATCATAAGAATATTATGGAAAAAATATTGAAAGAAATTTTTATTTTAAAAAACTTTTTTATAAAGTAAACAGTCGTAAATTACATGAAATTCAAATTCACAATAATTAGTGAAATATATTTACGTTAATAATGACATTGATTAATAGTATTAACTCACTTATTTTTTTTAAAAAAAAGATAACTGCATTATGTCTCTTTTAAGAAAACTGAAAATATGTATACAACGTTTTTTAACCTGAAAAACAGGCATTCATTTTAAGAATAAATACAAAAAATACTCAGAATACTTTATTTTATATTAATATACTTTGAATGAAAAATTTATTTATAATAACTGAAGCGAATACATTGGGGTACATCATCATCAAGTATTTTTTTAAGTATGCTAAAATATAATTAGTTTCTTTTCTATTATATTTTTCTTCAAATTCTTTTTGTAGCGAAAAATTATTTTTTTTTAGTTTACACATCTTGCTTGTATACTATATGGCTTTTTAATTCATTTAATAATTACGTTATATATATATATATATATATATATATATATAGTTAAAAACTAAGTGAAGTGAGGATTTTCTCAACAAATGGCAGCATATTCTTTGGTTTTGTCAACGTGTTAAAAGTACCTAACCAACATTGTTTTTTTTATTGCTTGGACATACGCCTTTAATTAAGTAAGAAAAATATGGATTAATTTTTTAGTTTCTTTTTTATACAAATTTAAAAATTCCGAAATTATTTCCAAAAAGGCAAGAACGCATAGCAATCACAGAAGTGTCTATGTGCCACATATAGGAATGTAGGCGAGAAAAAAAGGCGGTGTCAAAATTCGTTTGTCATATTTTGTTCTGGTGATTTTTCTCTGATAAACACATAATAATCGGATCGTCAAGTTGAGGTTGAGAAGATTTATATCAAGACCATTATCGATTCAGCTTATCAGAGTAATACACGTGAGATTGCAGGGAAGCTCAATGTATCATTTACATTCAAAAAAATTTAAACAGTTTGTCTATGTCGAGAAACTTAATTTATGTAGCCATCTTCAGCATAAGGGAATTCATTGGAAAACCGCATTAGCATCTTCGATTAACTTCTGAAATTCGATGGTATTTATTCATTTTTGAAATGACAAATATCTGGAGATAAAAAGTATATAGTTTAAGACAACTTTAATCGAAAAAGATCAGAAGTGAAACAGGAGGAACCAGCCCAGACAACATCAGAAGCTGATAATGACCAGAAAGATTATATTGCCAGCTTGATTAGATTATCGAGGAATTATACATTTCGAAATATTACAGAGAAATCAAATAATAAATTCGAACTTCACGTTCAACAACTCACCAAACTGAGCAACATTGTTAAAGAGAAGCATTTAATTTCTAAAACTTTTTCTGCGTGTTTTTATATCGTAAATAATAATTTTTAATTTTCAATAGCGTGCTTTTTTATCAACTTTAAATACCATTAACTTTTTTCTGGTTTAATTACTTTATTTTCATGCATGATTTTTGATATTTTTATTTCACATATAATATATGAGATAATTATTGCTTCCCTATTAATAAATTTCCTTTCTTTTATTGTAATTTAAGCTTAAATATGTTACAGCGAAGCTTGCAAACACGATGGCACAGAGATCAAAAGCTTTTCTATGGTGTGAAATTTCCTGGCGTCAAACCCAGTGCTGAACAGCATTAAAATTCACCTTAATGTTTCGTTTAATTATTTCCTGTTATAATTTATAAAATCTTCCAGAATATTTTCAAGATATCATAAGGGTGTTCTACGATATTCTCGTGTAATAAATAAACACATATACTCTCATCCAAAAATCCCTGATCATAGACTGTTAATAAATCAGACTATAATAATAATATCTATTGTTGTGTACTATACAGCCTGCGAAAATATGCAGAAATATTTCTCCTTATTTTTTTTTAAAAATATGAAATTAATTAATATGCCTTTAAATATTCAAAATAACTTAAATATTTTTTTTAGATATACTAAAACTGACAATCCAATAAGTTTTTTTCCCTTCAGAATCTTAAAGTTTCAAAACTATAAAATTGGTTAATTAAAAATTTTCTTAATTTAGTGTATTAATAGAGTTATAATGTTTATGAAATATTTTTAGGGACTTAAATTTTTTTTTCTTATCTATTGGGTTGGCAACTAAGTAATTGCGGATTTCACTCATAGATGGCATCAGTTGAATTTTTAGGTTTGAAGACGTAGTACAAGTGTAAAACACATTTTGTTATTTGATAGTTGGCAATTCAGCTGTCAATCAGTAAAAAAAGTTTTTTGATCGGTTGCGTAGTTTTCGCTTAGCCTTCGTTGAAGAATGGAAAATCAAAAGGAACATTTTCGTCATATTTTGCTTTTTTATTTTCGCAAAGGGAAAAACGCATCACAAGCTCATAAAAAGTTATGTGATGTTTATGGTGACGAAGCCTTAAAAGAATGGCAGTGTCAAAATTGGTTTGCCAAATTTCGTTCTGGTTATTTTTCACTCAAAGATGAAAAAGCTCTGGTCGTCCAGTTGAAGTTGATGACGCCCAAATCAAAGCAATAATCGATTCGGATCGTCACAGTACAACACGTGAGATTGCAGAGAAGCTTCATTTATCACATACATGCATTGAAAATCACTTAAAACAACTTGGCTATGTTCAAAAACTCGATATATGGGTTCCTCGCGAACTGAAAGAAACGCATTTAACGCAACGCATTAACAGCTGCGATTTGCTAAAGAAACGTAATGAAAATGATCCATTTTTAAAACAACTGATAACTGGCGATGAAAAATGGATTGTTTACAACAATATCAAGCGGAAAAGATCGTGGAGCAGGCCAGGTGAACACACTCAAACAACATCAAAAGCTGATATTCATCAAAAGAAGGTTTTGTTATCAGTTTGGTGGGATTACAAAGGAATTGTCTACTTTGAACTCTTACCACTCAACCGAACGATCAATTCTGATGTCTACATTAAACAACTAACGAAATTAAACAATTCAGTTGAAAAAAAGTGGCCCGAATCGACAAATCGAAAAGGTGTTGTATTCCATCATGACAATGCAAGGCCACACACATCTTTGGTCACTCGGCAAAAATTATTGGAGCTTTTTTGGGATGTTTTGCCACATCCACCATATAGTCCTGACCTTGCACCATCTGATTACTTTTTGTTTCGATCTTTACAAAACTCCTTGAATGGTAAAAATTTCAATAATGATGATGATGTCAAATCGTACCTGATTCAGTTTTTTGCTAATAAAAACCAGAAGATTTATGAACGTGGGATTATGATGCTGCCTGAAAGATGGCAAAAGGTCATTGATCAAAATAGGCAATACATTACAGAATAAAGTTATTTAGTTCCATGAAAAAATTGTCTTTGATTTTCTAAAAAAAATCCGCAATTACTTAGTTGCCAACCCAATATTTTGATGAAATTTAAAATTAATTAGAATTTTCTTAAAATGTTAAAAAATTTTAATTGATTTTCTAGTTTTTACATTTTCTCATATATTTTTTAAAATTGTTTATGAATTTTATTAATTATTTAATTCAATTCATTATTTATTATTTGATTTTCAGTTTCTGAAAATTTTATTTTATTTTGAATTTAATTTATTTTTTATTAATATTTTATTTTTATTTATAATTATTTTCAATTTAATTTAATTTATTATTTATAAGTTAAAAATATTTTCTTACTATAAAAATATTTTTATTTCCTAAAAAGTATTTATTTTTACGAAATAGTTGCATATATGGTATTGCTTTACTTATGATATTCTTGTATTTTTAAATTTCCCTTTTAATTATTTTCGTCTCTTAGGATTTCCTTTCCTAAATGTACATTATTTTAAATTTTTTTCATTAAAAATTTTAATTTCTGCTTCCATGTAAGTTGCACTGGCCTTTGACTAATGACTGGTTCCTTATAAAGTTGAGTCTGAACATTTTGGCAAAGTTTAAAAAAATTTATTTTAGAATATAATACTGGTATTTTGGACACATTTAAAAATAGTTTTTCATCATGAAGGAAGTAATTATGATGTTTTGCCACAAGACTATTTAGGTTCAATTTCTTATGCTTTTTCAGGTATTTATATGGATTGAAATAAAGTAGGCACCGGTTATTAATAAGTAAGTAAATCTGTTACCTAAATTTAATTTGTTTTTTCTTACGTAAATTTCGAAAACATTGTTCACTTCTTCGTATTCTATGTATGCAGTTTTAATAATACACGTCGATAAATGTACTTGAAATGTCTTAATTTTTCTTTTGAGATTTTTTTAAATTTTTCCTTTTTTGTATGTCTTAGCTTTTCGTTTTTCAAGATATATTTTGGGCATTTTATGTGTTGTTCTTTTTAATTTAGATTTTTTTTTTAAATTTAGTCTTCAAAATTTTTTTCAATTCATTTTTTTTTTTTGGTTTTATAACCATTTTAAATATTACATTATTAATTGAGGGATGTAGATAGAACTATAATACTAGAATATCACAGCTGTATTGTCTAAAGCTTGTTACAACGTTAAATATATCATTTTCCATTTTTCTGTCGTTTCAAAAATCTTTGGTTTTCTACTTTTTTTTTTCAAATTTCATATATTTTGATGATATAATACATACACACACACAAATATATATATATATATATATATATATATATATATATATATATATATATATATATAT
>BMAW01069092.1:207687-224194 GCA_019974015.1 Nephila pilipes | reverse complement strand
TATATATATATATATATATATATATATATATATATATATATATATATTCATATATCTGAGTGTGTGTGTGCTTGTATGCAAATAATAATAAACATAATTTTAAATAATAAATATACCTTTATGAAAAGGTTATGTTCAAAAATAATTAAAAATAATGAAAAAAATTATGAAAACGCTTATGGTCTTTTAATATATATTTTGATTTTTCAGTCTGTTTGTTTTATGACTAATTTTGAAACTCATTTTCAGTGAAATATGATACATCAAATTATTATATAACTTGGGAATATATATATATTAAATAATGTTCTTTAAACGTGATATTTAGGTCAATTATTCATGTGAAAAGGTTATGGAAGAAGAAAATATTTGTTGAAGCTAAGAGTTTATCGAGAAAAAATAGATATTTTGCAGGGTTTTTGTTTCGAAATTGAAATACAAAACATAATTATAAGTGCTAGGTCTTGAAATATTAGTCTCAAATCGAATGTTAATATCTATAAATTTTCTTAGTCTATATGGATTGGCTCTGAACTAACTTGCAGTATGAGGGGGAAAAACCAATATTAATTATTGTCATTTCAATCTAATCATTGGGACTATTAATGTAGAAAAGTGACTTGGTAAAATGTCTTTTTTTTTAATCTAATAAAAGATAATATTTATCCAGCTTCAATTTAATGTTTTAAAAGTTATTTGCCTCCTTTATGTGTTGAATAAACTCTATAAAAAGTATATTTGCCCATAGGCGACGTTAGTGTACGCAAAACGCATACAGTCGGCTCGTGCAGTTCAAGAATACGTTAAAAGGGAGAACGGAGGTGCAGTTCAAGAATACGTTAAAAGGGAGAACGGAGGTGCAATTAAAGACATTCACTGCAAGTACAAGTGAGTTCTTTCGTTAAATATGGCTAAAAGATATCCCATAGACGACATCACACGTGAACGAATGATCGAAAACCTGTAGGAGGGGAATCGTTAAACCAGTGTCGCTAAGAGTTCGGAATTTACAAAAGTCGTTTCTAGTCTCGTTGCGGAACCAATCAAAATTGTAAGCTGGATAATCTTTTTCTCTTTCATGCAATTGACAGATTTCCCCACACAGATGAATGATCCTACAGGTTTTAATAAAATGGATTTAAAGATTAATGAATATGTAAAAATGCGACTTTTAAATTCTTGGATATAATGATAACATCTTTATTCAATTAAGACTGTTTATTCATTTTGATGAGAGAGAGATGCAACAAATATATATTATTAACTTTTTGAGGACGTGCAGTCCCATTCATGATCAAAAGGAGCAGTATCTTAAAAGACGGAGTTAGTCATGAAATCAATCACAGAGCTTCTTCCCGTGTTAACAACTTTCGGGACACCATAGAGTCCATCACTTTAAATGCCGTATGTCCGTAAATGTCCATCACTTTAAATGTTGTATCTGATCCTCTTCTTGTATTCAGAGGTATAGACTCCCTTTTGTACGCGATTATCGAAAAAGCCCTTTTTTCCATGTTTGTCCCAGTCTGCATCAGAAAAAAAGATTATCATATTGTTTTAGTGCATTTAAAATGTATTTGTGGCATTTTAAAATATATTTGGAAATATTCTATCTTTCCTTTTTCATTTATTACATAGAATCAAAAATCATGATCTTGAACTGTAATTTTCTACTCTAACTTTAAATATTTTGTATTAGAAATCAATTTGGACACCGTTTTCAATATGTCATAAAATAATAATTTGAATTTATTTGCGATAAAAAGATTTATTTTATTCATTTGATAATCTCTAATTATTTTGAGTAATTTACTTTTATAAGTATAAAAATTTGGCATAATCTATAAAAATGTTATTGGTAGTACAAAATACGTGAATGAATATGTTCCATGTTTCACATAAAATTTAATTAGCTGAATTAATTTTTAAGTAATAAGTTATAGTTTTTAAATAATACTTATTTCATTGTGAAGAAATAAATATGTTACTTATCATTCATGTTTAATCTTTTTATTAGTGGTTCTAGAAGAAATGCATGCAGTATAAAAATGCTATCGAGAACAATTTTATATATTTAAGAAATAGTTTTTAATATAATGCTTTTAAAATTTTTGTTCACTTCGAATGTGCAAAATAGGATAGTTTCGTATTTTCATGATGCAAAAGAAAACAGATATCAATACAAGATAACCCATGTTTATACCATACTTAAAAATAGTTCAGCTCAATATTTCTATTATCAATTAAAACTCTGAAACTATTTAAAAATATTTGTAAGTTATAATGAAATACTTATGGATAATTTATACATAAGTATCCATAATTTGTTTGAACAGTTCAAAAATTTAAATTAATTACTAATATTAGGATTACGGAAGTACAGTTTTTGTGATTTTACACAAACTATAAAAGTACTATGAAAAAGTCTGTACATAAATTTATAAAAGTTTAAGATTAAAATAAAGCGATATAATTTTTTTTGTTATTCTGTCGGTTTTAGGGAGCCGTTTCCCCATTAGTGTACTTGATTATGTAAATCAAAAATAAAAGAAATATATTTTGAAACTTCATTCAACTCTGACTTGTTTCAAAATTTCTTTACATAATAGCATCGACAAAATAAATCTTCATCAAAAGCTCTAATTAATACTCAAAAAACTATATGCGCAAGAAAAAAAGAATGTTTTTTATTTATACTCCAATAACATTACTCAAAAAAGGGAAATAATTTTTTTAACAAAATTAAAACATAAAATAAATGTAGGGAGTGTTAGAAAATATAACATACTATGCAGAGTGGAATGAGAGCTAAATATATTTGAATTGTTAAAAAATGAATTATAAAAAAAATTTAAAAAAAAAAAACTTTTATAAAACATTAGTGTTATGAAATAGTTTATTAGTACCAATAAATAAAAA
Source organism: Nephila pilipes (assembly GCA_019974015.1). Taxonomy (NCBI): domain Eukaryota; kingdom Metazoa; phylum Arthropoda; class Arachnida; order Araneae; family Nephilidae; genus Nephila; species Nephila pilipes. The sequence goes on along the minus strand of BMAW01069092.1, from coordinate 221,275 downwards.
AAAGAGACGAATATTACAGGTGTAGTTAATTTTTCAAATCCTGTATTTCCTTCGTTTTCATTCATTTATGAAATGGTTGGTAATATTTTAAGCCTTTTTTATTGATATTCATCTTATTGATAAACAAATTTTGAAACTTCGAGAAAAATTGAAAAACTAAAACGGAAACTAGCAATGCCTACATTTTTTCCATTGTTTTTCTCTTCCAGAATCTTTAAGAAACAAGTTTTTTTTATAAGTTTAATGGAACTTTTAAACACAAGAAAAATACAATATTGAATATATAATTTATAATAAGAAGTCAATTCTGGTGTGCGTTTCTTTCGTTGCTTATTTATTTTAAGGGGGTCACTTCAAGCAAATCGGTCAAAAAATCGATTTTTCAATTTCTTTTGAAAGAGAAACTATAACTCTTTCTGCGTAAAATGCAATTTAAATTATTGTTCTAGCTAAATTAGAAGTATTTTAAATATTTTTTAAAAAAGTTGTTTACATGTGTCAAGACCCAAAACAACTGATTGTCACGCCCCCTTTGAAAACAAAACATATTATACATGCTTCTTTCTAGTCTTATTATATTATTTTAAATTCACGAAAACTATTTTCATCGATCAGCAACTTGCTGAGGAAAGAATTGAAGTGAATAGTAATAGCAATTTGTTTACATTTCAACGTTTGTTATCGAATGCAACGTGCTATTTTAGACTCGCCTAATGTAGACAATCTGTTCTTTTCGAAAACTTTTTTCATTTATATTTTTCATTATGTCTCAGTTTAATGCTCAAACATTTAAGAAATAGAAGTTTGAGAGAGATATTTGTTTATTAAATAAAAGTTCTTTTTAAGTTATATAAGATTCATAAAACAAAATGTTTATAAATATGGTAAGTATGCTGGTATGGTAAATATCAACGTTATGTAAGTATGCAGCTTTTTTTAAATTCTTCTGATAAATTTAAGGAAATAATTGACATTTCACTGTTTTCGTATTGCTTAAAAGTATGTATGTTATGCATAAAATGCAAAAAACATGGTATCCATAATAATTTTGGTCGTCAAATCTAAGGTTTGGCTACAGAACTATTTATATGTTGTAACAGTTGTGGTTTCGAACAATCAGTCCTTAATGCTAGAGTCACTCAGTTTAACTAATGAAGGATATACTAATGTGCATGAAGATAATACGAGACTTTCATATGCTATGAGATCTATTGGCAAAGGGTATGCTGCTGCGAAAGGGCTTTGCAGAGTGATGAATTTACCTCCCATTACTAAGCCCTTTTATGAGTTATCCCACATATTGAATGATACGATAAAGGAAGTCACAAAAGCTTCTATGACAATAGCTGCTAAAAAATATTTAATAATGATATTAAATATTTTTGTGGATACAAAAATATTTAATATCGTTATTAAATATTAAATATTATCACAGGTGCCATCAAATACCTGTGGTTATTGATGGCACATGGCAAAAGGGAAGTTTGTTTCACTAAATGGTGTCGTGACAACAGTTAGTGTCGAAACTGGAAAGATTGTTGATGCCGAAGTATTTTCCAGATATTCGTGCAATTTGAGGAATGGAAATGCACACAGAGAGAAGTATTTCGCAAATTACTTTGGAAATAGTGAAGAACTGGAAGTTGAAGGGGCACTCTGGATCTTCAATCACTCAGAGTCATTGCACAAGCTGCGATATACTCAGTATTTCAGTCTTTGCCCCACTGTTGACGACAAGTGGTGTGCATATAATAGGTCCATAATTAAAGGAAAACAATACAAACACAAACATAACTTACCTGATGTTATTATAAATTGTATTAAACAATAGTTAGAGATTTTTTATGTCCTGAACTACTCTCTAGATGCCTACATGAATTACAAAATTCAAAATTTAAATAGCATCATCTGGTACATAATCTCAATAAATGTGTATATAGAATTAAGAACATTAAAAACTGGAAAGTATGAAGCAATATCTCTATTTAATCAAGGATTCATTACAAAATTAAAAGTTTTAAATTTGTCAAATGTTCAAACCTGGATTTTATACATGTGGAGCATTATAAGAAGCAGATCGTGTTCACATAAAGAAAGCAAAAAAGGCAGTTAAAAAAAGAACCAATAAAGCTAGAATTAAAAACGGACAATTAAAATGTTGCCAAGAAGATGATCTAGAAGATGACCCAAGCAATTCAAGCTTTGATGCTGGTATCTATTAGTGAATGGTAAGTTTGTACTTTAAATAGCATTTTCTCAAAGTGTACATTTTTAAAACACCTACTCATCTTATAGCTTTGAAACTTGGTGCATATATTACTAGTACATAAAGGAATATTTTAATGAGAGCTTTTGTCACAAAAAGTTTTCAAAAAAATTTTAAAGGTTGAAATGTACACAAATTTCCTTTGTTTTTGAACTTTTCACGTGTTAATCCACATAATATTTTTTTTTAAAAAAAAATTAATTGAAATTTCAAAAAAGGCTCTCATTAAAATAATAATAACTGTTGAATAAATGAACACAAAAAAATTTGGTAACTCTACATCCAGTCAATTTTTTAAAAATGTTCCTTAAAATTGGTCATTTTTAACATTACTGAGATAAGGAAAACGCTGCGAGAAGTGACCCCCTTTTCTAAAATTCTGAGAATTATGTTGTATTTCTCTACTTAATTATAACTAAAGAAGTTGGTTGCAAATAAAAAATTCTATTTCATTTTTAAAAGAAAAAAAATTGAAACTAAAAACGATATTCTGTCATACTTGGTTGTTAGAATACTGCTCTGTGGGAGAACTTACATTTTTTTTTTGTTTCTAACATTAGAGAGTTAAAACATATACGACATATAAAATGTCAATAAATCGCTTTTGTGTTCAATCATTCTAAGCCCCTATTTATCAGGATCTTTAAATCACTGAATGTGCATTGTATTTAAGGGTTAGTGTTCGAAAGGTGGTGGGTATAATCTCCTAATTAAGACCTTTAAGATGTAACAGACCTTATACAAAGGAAAAGGAGATAATTGCTTTTGAAGGCACTATTCTTTCGCAAATGTCACATTCATTCCCGATGGTTATAAAACATTCTCTCTTATATTGACTTTAAACGTGTCGGGAATTCCTCTTTTTATAAAGTCGTCGTAAGTGTCCAGTTTATACCTCCATGAAATCTTAAGATTTTAAATATGTTTGTGACTTAAAAATTATTTTGACCTTATGTGTTTCATTCACTTCGTGAAATAGAAACTTTTCAAAGATGAATAATGCTATCTTTGATCAACAATAATTCAAATAAATGGTTCTGCAATCATTTTCATTGAAAATATAGCAGCTAAGAAATTAATTTTGATAAAGCCAAAAAATATTTTTGAGTTCAAAACTCGCACAAAAGCAGTTTTAACTTCTTTTACTGACTGAAAATGTAAATACATTTTTTTTAAAAAAAATTCATACATTTCAGATTAATGAGCCATAATTTAGTTACATTTAAGTTTTTAAGAACTGAAAAGAAAAAGTTTCAACCGTGCAAGATTAAAATTGTTAATATATCATGTATTAAACTTAAATAAAAATTAAGTAAACTATTCGGTACGAGCATAAAAATTATTTTATAAGGATAAGACGAAGAAATACAACCATGTATTGCAAAATAAACTGCTCTTTGTTGATGTTCAGTTAGGTTGGATATTATTCAAACAATAATTTTTACACACACTCTCAATAGACTACTAAAACGCTGTTCTAAATGATCTAAGGAGTGAACCTTGCGAATAAATGAATGGGTGATTGGAGAACGCAAATATGGCAACTGAAAGCAAGGTAGGCGTTGGAGGAATATTTGTGTCACCTATATCCATAGAGAGTATAAAAAAAATATCTCATTTTTCATAAATAACAATGCAGAGGCTTTCCCGTCGTTCATTGGAAAAAGAATAGTATTCATGGAATACAATATTTATTCTGCTCAACACCCTCAAACCATTTCTTTCTTTTTTCTTTTCTTTTGGAATACGCATTTTCCGATCACCCGTTCAAATACAAATCGATATGACATTTTCAAATATGTTTACTACAAAAAGGTACTTTTACAATAGAAACTGTTTTGAACTATAGTAGAAAATAATTGTTCATCGGAATAAATTTTTGAGTTGTCTTTACCACAAAAATATATGTATTTCATACATCCGTTTGAGATGGACCTACAAGACAGTATTTTTCGCAATGGACGAATGTATTGATAAGGATATGGAACATTTCTGAGTAATTTAACACCATCTTCCTGCATAAAATGGAATCAATTAGTAAGAAAATGTGTTGAATTATAGAATAAAAAACTAAGATTTTAGAAAAATAAAAAAAATTAGAATAAGGATTGTAGGAAAATAAAAATGTAGAAATAATAATAATTCATGAAATGAAAGGATCCCGAATGAAGGGAATTCTTAAGGTAAAAAGCTAATTGAGTTTTAGAAACAAACATAAAGATTGCAGAATTTTTTTAAAAAAAAAAAAGAATATCTCAAATGCATACCGAATAAGATTGAAAACGAAATTTTAATTCTATTTGCCAAATCTGAATTCAATAATCCATGTACCGAAATGCTAAGAAAAAGAGATGGGAAACAGAAAAAAAATATACTCGTTGAATCTAATACGGCGAATAAATTTAGCGATGAGAATTTTATTCCCCAATCAAATGTCACTGAAACTAAAATTGGATATGGATAAAAAATTTTGTTTTAGGGAACAAAACATGAAAGATGTGGGAATCTACATAACTTAAATCTTGATATTTGAAGATGATGATGATGATGATACTCTAAATGACAATCTATACGATATACGCTCTGTTTACAACATATGATATGCGGGTACAAAAGAGTAGAGTCACGTTCAATTACCCTCGCAATCGAAATTCAGCGGCATATTATAAAATAGTTATATTTCTCTAAACAAATACATTTATAGCAATTATTTGGAGCATATAAGATTTAGTGCCAGATATTTAGTAAGTTTTCAGAAATTTTAGAGTCAGATGTTTAGTAAATTGAAAAATATAATTAGATGGTTTGTTGGAGGTTAATTAAAAATTCCTATATATATATATATTTCTGGTGTTGAGGGTAGTATTTCTATAATATTAATCTATATTAAATCTCTTTTAGTGCCTTTATTTAGTTTTAAATTCGGAATCAAAGTAGAATCTCTTCTAACAGCGGCTTAAGAAATCCCATAATATGCCTGGAAACAAAAAAAAAAAGAAAGAAAAGCCTTAAAGAAAGGGCAAAAATTAAAATAACTTTTTTTTATTTATTAAATTAACCCGAGAATTATTTATTGCATATCGAACGTTTCAAATTATTTCATAACTATAGATAGCGCAATCTTAAATTTATGAGATGGTAACTAGAAAAAGTATTGAAAAAAGGGCGAATGGGAATAAATAATTTAAAGAGAATGAATTGAAATAATTAGATTTATAGAAAGTGGACTTCACGGATTTGCAAATTAACGAACGTAATGGGTACCGTACTTGCAGACTCATACAATTAGACTGTGGCTGACTCGATGGTATTAAATTTGACTGAAAATATCAATATATCATTTTATTCTTCTCAAAACATAACTAACTATTTATAACGGTTTCCGAAGACCTACAGAAATATTTGATATAGTCTCGTTTCCTTCATCCTCCCCACCCCGGTCAACCTCGAGAGGGGTGACCAGAGATAACGGACGGGTTACCTTTTCATAATTAACCCTCAATTCGCAGGATCTTATCTTCTCATCACGTCCCGGATGTAGGTCCATCAATCTGACCTTCTTCCACATGTGTCGTGGTTGGACGTCTTCTTGCAGGAGCACGATATCGCCAATTTGGAGGTTAACAAGATTGTCTTTGTTACGAACTTGATGAAGAGATCGCAGTTGAAGTAAATATTCCTTTGAACAGTTCTTCCAAAAACAGTCAAGTAAATCCTGTGGCAACTTGTGGGTTTTCTTAAGCCTAATTTCATTATCCAGGCTGGATGGAATGGCCATTAGTTTTCGTCCTGTCAAGAAATGAGCTGGTGTTAAGGCTGAAGAGCTGTCGTCTTTACCCTCTTCGTACACTAATAGTCGGCTGTTGAGAGCGGCTTCTTTTCCAACAAGGACAGTGGTTAAACTTTCCACGTATAAAAGTGCTCGTCTGAGTACATTTTTTAGACATTGTTTGGTAATTCCACCAGCTTCCCCACCAAGCCGTTCGTAGGGCGATAAATTGCCAAGTTGCTATTTTTGAAAGGCAACTCTGAATAACGTAACCATAATATCCGGAAGTAGATATGATCCAATTTCAAGAGCGTCGTTTAAAGATGGATAACCTGGAGAATGGGAAGGTACGTCGAAAACTATACAAAACTTGGTTTTTTCATAAGCAATTTGCTTTGCTGCATGATAGGAAAAGTAAAATAAACATCATTTATTGTGTGCTTCATGTGATACGATTTGGACTTGGTTTTATCAATTTAATCTTGCATGATATCAGAATATTCTTGTTTAAAAACTGAGTATCTGTATAGTGTTCTTGTTAAAGAATTAAAGCGTTGAATTGCGACTTCATAATTGTTTGATGAAAGTTGAACTTCTGGTTTCCATGGTAATTTTACTACTCGTCTATCATCAATGATTTCAAAAGATTGATGAAAGTTTGTAATGAGTTCAGAGTTACAGTTGTTTTTTTCCTCTTTAATTGGTTGTATGCCAATGATTTCTAAGCTCCAGAATTCGCGTACCACATCGTCCAATGCTTGAATTGAAGTATCCGCATTAATATTATGAACTGTAGGAATGAAGGAAACTGTTGCGTGTGATGGAGGTCCACTAAGTAAACACCCAAATATTGATGCGGCCAAGGTCAGAGAACTGGTTGAACTGGAGGTTCAGAATTCACGACATTCCAGTAGAAATATGCGCCGGTCAAAATAAACCGAATGCGATAAGTTCGACAGTAAATCATCTGGGTCCGCAAGCTTCAGTCGTTTGTTTTTCGAATAGGGTGAAACGTCAGTTGGTGGAGGCGGGTGTCATGCATACTTGTTGAGGCTTTCTAATGCAATAATGTTGACTTAAGATTTGTCCCAGATACTTGATAACTGAAATCGAACTTGTCTTTGCGTTTGGATAAAACTAGATGGAGATTCGAACACTTAGTTCCATAGGTCTGGTTGAAATAACTGGAAATTTCAAACTGCTTACAAGATCAGAAGAGAAGAAACTGTATTGACTTCCACCACCAAATGGCAACGTGTAAGTCTTGTAATCCCAGTTGGACCCGTTATGAAAACTCGAGCAGTTTGTAAATTGACAAAATTGGACTTAAGTATATCAATTTTGTTTGTAGATTCAGTCGCACACAGCTCCCCATTTGGAGTTTTTTACATATTTATAAATGTTATCTATTTTTGCATTTGGGACAGCAGTATTTGTCTTTACGCTAGCAATTTTTTGGGGCTTGACTAAGGTTAGTACACAGGAAACATCTGTTGGTAGCCTTCAATTTCTGTATACGTGTGTCTATTCCGTTACAGAGTTGCACTATTAAGTCCAATATTTGGCAGATTGGCAGAAAGGGCAAAAAGATAAATTTTTTATTACCTTTAGTAACTGGTTTAGAACTCACATTGAAATTTTCTAAAGAGGATTTTATTGAATATTCTGAAACTAGTAAGCCTTCAATATTATTTGCAGCAAATCAACTTCCTCGGCTACAAATTTCATCAATTTTGTAAAGTCGCCTTCAGCCAGGTTTTCACGTTTGGTGTATACAATCCAATTACGACATATATCATGTGGAAAAGCACGGAGTATTTTTGGAGTTAAAAATCTTCCGTATAACTGCTTGTTTTCGCCTAAGGCATCCAACGCTCGTAATCGTCTATTACAATCGATATATAACTCATTTAATGCTGATGGAGATGGATTTTTAATAGGTGTTAGGTTTTCTAAATAATCAAAATGGGTTAGTTTTATTTTATCCTTATTGCCTTTTGATGTTTAAAAAATCCTTTGTTATTGAATATGTATCTGCAGTTATATTTGTTCCATCAACTAGTCATTTTGTCTCGCCATCTAAATATCCTCGTAAAAAATGAGTTTGTCAATAAGCGATAAACGTTCCATTTTGTTGATGTGGTTTTCAATACGCTCCCATAAACAGTGAAAATCTTCAATTTCACCGCTAAAAGTAGTTATTTTTACTGCTGGTAGGTTGACTGTAATGTTTGAAGACACAGATGCATAATTTATACCGTCAGCGGTTCGGGGTACTGCATTATTTATACTGTAAGATATTGGCGATCTTGGAGAGGAAAAATTCGTGTTCGTATTCGTTTGCGTTTTATAAGTAAACATCTCTAAATGAGCATTTACTGTGCATTTTTCGCAATGTATTATGTCTTCATTATATTCTTCATCGTTTAGAAGTTATCATCTGTAAAGGTTTGTTCGTTTATTTTGTCTTGTAAATTTTCATCGCTATATTCTAACTCAGTTTTTTCACTAGGTGGATTCTTCACTTTTGTTGTCAGTTCCGTGATGGTGGCGCAAATTGTTGATAGCTTACGTTCAAGTAAATCAAGTTTTTGTCTAACGATTGAAATTATAATTCGGGTTTGTATTGTAAGTTTAAACAAACAAGTTTAGTATGACTTATTCGAGTATTTTTTTAGCACTAAAATATGGCTGACTGGTCGGTATTAAATTAGACTGAAAGTAACAACGCATCACTTTATTCTTCTCAAAACATAACTAACTATTTACAGCTGTTGCAAACGGCGCAAAAGAAATATTTGATATAGTCTCGTTTTCTACACAGACATTAAATTTATTCGAGTTAAATTTTTAACATTGGTGAGAAGCATGTGTAAAGAGAATGGAATGCTACTCAGGTATCAATCTCGCAAACCATGTGATGATAGCTTAAAATATGGAGACGAATTGATTAATGTAAGCAGACATTTGGGTCAGGCATATGTAGTAGCCTGAAAATTTCAACATCATCAACAAAAATCACAAAGCGTTGTTTGACCGCACCGTCTTCATTTCCCTCGTGTCGGCCCTCTCTGTCCAGCAGTGGTTTTTTTCTTTGGAGAACATAAAATGGACATCGGTAATAGTTGCAACTATAATTTGTTTCTTGAATGTCTGTCCTTTGTTCAAAGCACCAACACAAATTTGATAGTGATTCAAAAGTTGGCTCCAACTTGGTATATGTCAATTTGTCACCATTGATGTGATTCGTAGTAATTACTTATATTTAATATTTATCTGACACCAAAAACCGAAAATAAAACATTGGTTAACTTTCGGCGAATCTGCTACAAGAAAGATAAAGATATCATCGTCCGAAAACGTTTTGCTGACGATTTTATGGTATGCAAATGGCTTCGTACTCATAGACTTCTTAAAAAAGGAAAGACTATCAATGTTGACTGTGAATCAATGATGTTTCCAATTCTTAATACGATTTATTTTGGAACCAACTTCACACATTCCAGAACAGTTGAATAAATTTAATAAGCTATAATTTAATTTAATTCTCTCAATTATCTTTGAACGTTAAAAATTTGAAAAATTGCTAAATAATTTTTTATCTACATTAGTAGTTATGTTAAAAAAAATTAGAGAAAAACGTCTTTAGTTGTACGATATAAATTTAAGTGTACGACATAAGATTTTTAAGCAAATTTCTTATGCTCCAATTTATGTTTCTACACTAATATTAATTAATTTTTTCACTTATATCTTTATATTATTCAAAATTATTCTTGTCCATACATGCACACATATGTATATATATATATATATATATATATATATATATATATATATATATATATATGAAATTGTCACCGTTGACATCGAGTGAAAACAGTGCATGATTCCTGAAACTTCGAAACACCTTTAACTTGTCTTGTTTTCTGTGTAGCTTTTCTCTAGTGTTTGAGGATTATTTTAGTACAATTAAATCTTCAATTTGCCTTACAAGTAAAAGAAGCAATTCGAGATTATCAGGTGATGGAAATAGACAGGAGAGTTTACTGTCCCTGCTAATTGTCATCTTTTGACTGAATGTTTCAGACACCCGTATCAAGATTTTCAAAATAGTGTGCTGCCCTGTCATGCTCAAACTATCCTTCCAGTCGTTCAACTTCTGTGAAGAAATAGAATAACCTCATTCTTGACAGATCGTTAAACGTGAACAATTTGATGTCAGGGTCGTCTTAAAAATGCAGATACCAGACATTGTGTTCCACACAACAATCTTGAGGTTATGTAACAACTGTTTAAATTACGGATGAGGATTTGCCGATGCATAAATGTGCATTATTTAAGAATTCACATAACTTATGTGGACAAACCAGGCCTCAAATGAAGAAATGAAAAATTGAGGAGTCAAAAAATTTGATTCCATTTCTCTCAAAAACTATGGGAAAATTCAACACGCGATGATTTGTCTAGAGATTTTTACTCCTGCATAACACTAAATTTGTATCAATTGAAATGCTGAATTTAGGTATTTCATAATTTTCATCTCGACTAGCAAATAAAATCAACGTTAAGATTTCGCAGTTTTTTCTCCTTGTTTCACTTCACTTTGTGACGTTGGGCTATTTGGATTTTCTCTTCACTAACCTTGGGGACTTTAATTGAAATTCATTGCATGGATTAAGAAACTTCTTCCAATCCAATAGGAAACATGATTATAGTAATTGAAGGTAGGTAGAAATAAAGTGAAACGAGGTGGATATGACGTTATATAAGCAGAAAGAAATCTAGTGGTAAGAGGCAGAATGGGACTAGCTTTGAGCTTATGCCTTACAATCGGTAGACGGTAAACGATATCAAAAGTTGTTACGAGTGATAGCAGCCGAAAAGGATTCGAGAAATCAAGTCAGCCTCCACTGGAGAGATTTTGGTCAGAGCGTATTAGCTTGGTATTGGGTAAATAACTGAATCAATTTAAGGAGTTAACAAGAAGAGAAAATAACCCTCAGGCATTATATTACCAAGCTGAGACAAATAAATACGAGTAGTTGTGTGAGACTTGACTAGTGCATCAATGCGTAGGTTATTGACTTTTAGAGTTAGTTATATTTGAATGAGTTATGGCACAAGAGTCGAGTAGAAGTGCATCGCCACCATGGCGCCCAAACGTTTCCACCCCTGAGTAGGAATGGCGATGTTCCCGTACAGTATTTTAATAGATCAGGAAATGTAATTGCATTTCTACAGAGTATTAATAATAATATTACTTACTATCTAATTTCGGATGAATTACATTGCTCATAATTACGCAATCATTTAAGAGGTAGAGCGTATGATTGGTATGATGTGACAGGTGCAGACTTTAAGCAAGGAGAATCAGCTGACTTTCAAAACATACAGGCAGCACTAAAAGATGCATTTCCTGTAGTATGTGCCCGAACGCATTTAGAAAAAGAATTTTACTCGACTGAACAGCGAAAGAATCAATCTTCAAAAGATGTTATCAATTACATTTTAAAAATTACACTTTGGCGCAACTTAATCATGCCAAAAGATGAGTTAATACAATATATAATGTTGCGAATATCAACTTCCATTCTGAACTATCCGTAACCCGGCCTCTAAAGTTCAACTGTTTCAGTTTCTATCTCAATATGAAATGCGTCATTTAAATATAAATTAGAATAAACCTCATTTAATTGAAAGTCGGAAAAACTTTAAATTAAATAAGCATCATCATTGTCGAAATAATCCTCTTGATCCGAATATCGTAAGACAAGCAATTCCAGAATATCGCCAACTATAATGTTAATCATCGCCTTTCCCCAATTGCTTTAAATTCATTTTCTGTGAAACCAACAGAGAGTATCAATAAATTTAAGTGGAAATTTGAAAACGTTGTTACAGCTTTTCAATGTCAGTTACATGCTATAAGAAAAGTTCGCGATGATAGCAAAGTAGGATCCGATATTTTTTGAACAACCAATATCAAGCTATTTATCAAAGTTTTCATTTTGACTCTAGTGGTAATGCTAAGGACTTCAGTCGCCCTATTAGACAGAGATCGAGAAGCGTGTGTCACGAAAAATCTCCTAGTCAATATAATAGAGGGATCCGAGAGCAACAAAGTGTTGATCGCGTGATGCAAGGTTACAATTCAGCAGATGGAACATCGCAACTATATGCCACCTCACCGCAGGATGTAAACCTTTACTCCGGCTTCGCCAACGGATAAACACTTCCGATACTAGCAATGAAAAAGTGAGTCTATTCGCAAGAGCCATGCACAAGAAACCAAACTTAAAGAATCGAAGTTTGGCCTCAACTGCTGTAAGTAAGAAAAGAACTAGGGAATATCGTTGCCAAGCCACAAGTGTCTTCAAGGAACCACCCTCGAGAGATACCTATTCGTCTCCAGGGATCAAAACCTAGACTCCAGATGACAGCTGAACATACAGTCTAGAAGGTGGTTCTTCAACTAGATTCTTGTCAACAAAGAAAAGTCAAGACTAATTACAGGTTGTATTACTGCTTGTAATTCTCATTTGACAAGACGTCAAGATATTTTTATCAAAGCAAGTAATTGGTTTTTCGGCTTGAATTCCGATGCAGTAGAGAAGCTTTAGCTCTTGCTCCACTAAATTCAGCGGACATTCATTTGGGGCTAAAAAAAATTTTCAAAATTGTAAATTACCAAGTTGGTGATCTTTTAAGATTGAAGGTAGTGTATTTTAATTTTAAAGAATGGAACTTTCAAAATTTAAACATTTGTTTAACATATTACAATTGTTTACGCATTGATTTGCTTTTCTAAAAGTAGCTGTCTTGTTATTTATAGTTCATAAATAATGTATATAGTCAGTTCATAATTGCATTTATATTTTATAGACCAGGTCACTTCGTGGCATAACTAGCCATCGTGACTATTATTAACAATAAGCGCTGCGTTAATTTCTCATTTTGTATTGTATTGCCTCTTGACCCGATCGCGTTTTTCGTTAGTGGCTTATACATTATGTGATAGATGTGAATTTTTATGAAAGATTCTGTCTATTAATGTCAAATTTTTCAAAAATGTTTTTGGAGATAGTAATATTAAAAGAAACTTATGTATTGTTTTCATACTATATTATTAAACTGATTCTGAAAATAAAAAGTCAATTTAACTAGCCCTTATTTTAAAATTTAAAAGAAATTAAAATTTTGTAGTTTTTTTAAACCCTTATAAAATGCACAATTTTTGAAATTTTTTAATTATTTTGAGTGATTTGTATTTCATACATTATTGTAAACAAAAGTTAGTATGGATTTGAAAATCTGTTCCCTTGTTGATTTTTAATAATTATTTTTCTAGCTAAACCTGGAAAAAACACGAAATTTTTTTAAAATATTAAATTTAACATTTTTTAAAAAAATAACTAGGGATCCCAGACCTAAATCCATACTAACTCTTATAGAACACATATATCTTAGTATGTATAAAACATTTCAAGACTCTATCTTGAACAGAAAAAAGCCTTAGGGATTAGAAAACACTTACATCTTCAAAAATAAAA
>BMAW01069092.1:118902-189386 GCA_019974015.1 Nephila pilipes | reverse complement strand
ATATATATATATATATATATATATATATATATATATATATATATATATATATATATATATATATATATATATATATATTGGAGGGTGATTTCAAAATTCATATTCGTCATTTCTTAAAAGAAATATGTTATTGTGCTTATATGCTTACTAAATGGTTATAGTAAATTCAATGGTCATAAAATATTAACGTAATGAATAACTGCATATTGGTTATAATAACTTGACGTATCATATTTATTGCCAATATCGGCCACTTAATAGTAGAAATTTAACACGTAAAGTTGTTGATCGTTGCATAACATGCTTTATAAACAAACCTATTACATTAAATTAAAATATGGGTAATTTGCCCTAGAAAAGAGTAACTCGCACTTTTCCTTCCAATACCTGTGCTGACTTATGTGAACTTTTTGCTCAATTGGCGTAATGGATTGTTTAATAACAAAAATACATTTATGTACTTGCGTATGCATGGCTACCAAAGCAATCCATTTGGACTTTGTGTCCAACCTTACTTCCAAGGCTTTTATTGCCTGTTTAAAAATGTTTTTTCAACAGACGAGGTAAAAGTTCTAACATTTTTTCTGGTAATCGAAAATCCTTGGTAGTTGCAGATATTGAATTAAAAAAGCGACATAAATTACTTAATTTTCTTACGTAAACTTTAATTAATTTTGAGTATTTGAGTGGCGAAGATATTGAATGGAATTTTATTCCGTCTAGGTTTCTTAATTTCAGTAAATTATGGAAGTGGTGAGTAAAATCCTTCAAATTTCATTTTAATCACGTAGTTAGAAATTGATGTTTTACTTTCGAGGAAGTTAACACATTACTTGCTGAAATAGAAGTTGTTTTAGATTTACAATTCCTGTGCCAAATTTCATCATAACTTCAAAATTTTGAGAGATTGTCTCCCGTTTACTTTCTTATTGATACATCTATAATACTTCAAGCCTAAAACCTCAACTTATACATTTTAAAATAATTCGAGATAAAAACCAAAGTTTTTAAAAACAACCTTTTTGTATAATGACAAAATATATTAATTATTATACATTAAATTCAAAACAAACACGTGATAAACACATAAAAAAATTTAATTATAATTTCAATTTAGTCAATGATTTATTGAATATTTTTTACTGAAAAGTTTTACAGCACATACAAGCCTTTCCTTCTTAGTTTCCAAATATTTTTGGATTACCAGATCTAACTACGTGGAGGTGAGGTGAGACTAATTTGGGTATGATTGGCTAAGTGTAGATAAATCTACATGTATTACATGTATTCTCTTCTAGACCCAAAAACGTGGACAAAACACAAACGAACTTTACTAAAAAAATACGAATGGAGCAAATAAAAGTTATGCATCTAATAATTTTTACAAATTCATGATTTAGAGTCGACATGTCAATCATTTAAATTCTACTTTCTTAGTACTTCTGAAATGCTGTACATCAAATTCTAGAAAACATAATTTTTAACTTTAAAATTTACTTAAAAAGACACATTTGAGAACGTATTAAAAAAATTTGTAATATAAAATCAAAACAGGCATTTGAAAGTTTGTAAGTCATTCTATTAAAACTGGAAACCAGAATTCAGAAAAAAATTATTGTAATATGACATGGCGCCAAATATTGGAAACTTTCTTTTTTGCGAATGATTACTGACTAAAAGTCAGCAACCCTTTCTATCTCTAAGTAAAGGGGATAGTAAAGGGGAGATAGTATCTCCTCTTTGTGAGTACAAAAGTTTTACGATACCTCATGCGGCTTATGGGGAAATTCCGATGTTCCCTGAGGGGAAAAGAAATTTTTTCCTCAGAGCGCCGAGTGGAAGGGATATTTTAACTTATTAAAATTCTTGAAATATTATTAAAACCTTGTCGCAAATGTCTAAATATTGTATTGTTAGGCAAGTAAGAACGAGTTCCAGAATTTCAAAGTTCTAGCTTCATGGGAAGTTGGTTAAATTAACGATCGAAAATTTGATGACACACACACACACACCAAGTGAAATTCTGAAAAACGTTTTAATAAAATATATTGTCAAGACGGCAGGGGGTTAATTAGTTATCCCTACATATATAAAAAAAATTGGAAAGGGATTTATCTAAAAAATTTGCAAGAAAGAAGCTAATGGAGATGCGATAACAATAACGTTGATATAGGTACGCTAGTGACGATAAAAAATGACTCTCTTCCTGACACGAAATGGCTCAAGGGAAGAATTGTAAATGTTTTTAAGGTAAAGGTAACAAAATTAGAGGTGTGTAGTGATTGTATCATTAATCATGTATTTCATGTCAATCAATCAATTTCAATCACTACCTCTCTTATTGTCATTTTCATGAAAATTAGAGAGGTAGTGATAGATAGTCTGTTTATCTCTGTCGGAGAATACCTGTTCTTTATGTTTCGTTATGTCAGAGGTAGAGCTACTACGCACCAGCGGATGTGAAGATGTTTGTTCGAAAATAAAAGATTTATTTTTGTAATACATGTTTATATTTCAATATCTTAAACGAATAATCACTTCAATATCTATAAATGGTGACCTTCGGAACAATTTGGAATGTTTTTTGATATTTTTTTCCGCAGAATTTTGTTTCATCTCGAAAAGCGAAAGCAGAAAAGTTAAGATACTGGCCAAGCTTTCTGGATATTTTGCCATGAATGAAGTACCTCATTTCACTCCATCCGATTCATCCCTTTGGTCCAATATGGCTGAATTATCATTTGAATCAGTTGCTCCAAAACAAATTACGGCATATCGAATTATAGTGCAGGTATTCTACTGCCTGAAATAACCATGAGTGTTTGAGACATACTTATTTCGCCTAAAAAGATAGCCCATATGCAAAATTAAGGCTGACATAAATTCCAAATATGGGGATAGCAAATCTCAGGGAATTCGCCGACTACTACCCGTTGAAATGCTAAATGATCGTAAGTCTTCGGAGCTGTTAAGAGTAATTTAACGTCAACCTGAAAATCATATTGTTCCGATTCACTACTACTAGAATTGTTTTTACAACAATTTCGATCCAATGTACATTCCATATAAGCATTTTTAACTCCGTTAACACCTCAGAAAGCTGCAGAAAAAACAGATAAGATTTGGGATATCTCTCTAGCTTACGTAAGTACAGTTTCTTATTTTTGTTCGAGGCCTGATAGTGTTACGCCAAATTCTGAATTGCTAACGGAAATTAAACTACTTCGCAACTATATCGTTCTTGTAGTCATTATTTAACTCGTCAGCCTCGTTTTCGTTAAAGAAGCTCCTCTGTAAAAGCTAACTTATGTTGGTATCATCGAAAATTTGACTTTAAAGCTTTAAAGTGTGAGATTTATTCCTCGCCTTCTAGTTCTCTTTTTTTTTTGTCGCAAATCTAATGTATGTTTCCTAGTCGATTATGGAAATAAGAGTAGATTAATCCCTGCTTCCAAATATGAGAAGTTGTCTGTTACCACCAAAAATTTCTTCGCAGACAATGACACAACTATATATGTTTACAAACAAAAATTATTATCTGAAGATTTCATGCGAAAAAAAAGTTGTTTTTACTGTTTATGCATCTAATATTAAAACAGTCATTATTTAACACACTGACAGATTTTCCATATTAATTTAACTTGCAATCTATTCATAAAAATCATAATTTGAATGACGTTTGCACTAATTTAGATGCTAATGATATTGTTAATAATGTTGAGTTAGATATTTATTCTGTACAATCAATATTTTATAATGGTTATTTTTCAGAACTTCTGAATGATTTTTCTAATATTGTTGAAGCTCCTTGTACAAACCAAGTTGTGAAACATTTTGTTATGTATCATATTGAAAATTTTGATTCTCCTGTTTCTGTGAAACTGCATTGATTAGCACCCGATCGTCTTAAAATTACAAAAATGAAATTCCAGCATATTTTGGATCTCGGTCATATGCGCCCATCCAACAGTAATTATGCCTCCTTTGTAAATGATTCCCAAGAAAGGAACTGACTATTGCCATTCTGATGGCGATTTTAGAGCCCTAGATACTCAGACCATAAAGGACAAATTTCCCATTCCTAGTGCTTTGGATTTTACTAGCAAATATCATTGAGCCAAATATTTTCCCATGTTGATTTTGTAAAAGCCTTTCATCCATTTCCGAAAATGTCCATGAAACTGCTATTTGTTCTTTCAGACACTTCGAGAGCACTCTGATGCAATTCGGTTTGTGAATTGCATCCAGTAACTTTCAAAGATTTAATGATGAAGCAACTATAGAACTGCATGGTGTTTATGCTTTTAGTGATGATTTATAAATTGCTTCAAAATCTCACGAATACTATATTCAAATTCTTTGAGCTTTCATTTCATGATTAGATCCTTATGGACTGACCATAAAATCATTTGAGTACATTAGGAGTTTCTACCTTGGATTTCTTAGGTCTTGAAGTTTCCAATAATGGTATTTCTCCACTTCCCGATCGAGTCCGTGCATTTCAAGAATTTCAACGATCTATTACCCTTACTCAACTTCATTGAATTTTTGGTGTGGTAATCTTTTATCAAAGATTTCTTCCCAAGCCTGCTCATATTTTATCGTCATTAATTAAATTTCTCGAAGAACATACTAATGAAAAGAATGCACTATGGCTAGCAAAAATATCTGCAACTTCTCTCATATAGTCTGAGGAAGCTGAAAAGGCCTCTTTAGATGCTAAAAAAGATATCGCCGAAGTTACTTTCTAAAAATTTTTAATTCTAGAAGCTCATTTAATTCTTTGGACTGATGCATCTTCATTTGCCATTTGAAGTTCTTTAAATCAACTATCAAATGAGATTTTACATTTTTCTCTATAAAATTTTCAAATAGTCAAAGAAATTTGTCATTATATGATATAGAACTTCTAGCTGTTTATGCTTCCATAAAAAAATTTCAGCTCATTCTAGAAGGCAGGGAATTTTCTTTCTACATCAATCTTAGATCCCTAACTGAAGCCATCAAGAAAAAGCCTAATAAATGTTCATTTCCCCAATGAAGACATTTAAACTTTATTTCTCAATTTTCTTCCGATATTCGGTACGTTAAAGGAACCGAAAATATTGTTTAGTTGCATTGTCTTGCATAGAGACGATGAAATTTCAAGCAAAATCGTAAGTTTTCATGACATTTCCCTTGCACAATTAAGTGACTCTGAACTTCAAAAACTTCTTAATTCATATCTTACAATTGACAAAAAAAAAAACATTATTTTCCTTTAGATTATGTTTGTATTTGACGTATATACAATTTCATCACGTCCAAGCATTCCCAAATATTTTCGTTCAATAGTTTGTGAAAATATTCACAATATTTCTTATCATATCATTCGAACAATTAGAAAATTAATCACTAATTGTTATTTTTGGCCAAACATGAATTCATTTAATAATAATTCCAATTAGTCATGTCTTAATTGCCTACGTTCTAAGATTCGAAGATTTATTAAATCTCTTTTTGGAAACTTTTCTTTTACAGATGCTCGATTTGCTCACATTAACATTGATTTCATTGCTCCAATGGCACCATCTGATGGTCATACGCTTTGCATGACAATAGTAAATCGTTTCCTCAGATGGTCGGAAGCTATGCCAACTACACATACGACAGCTGAAACAAAGCGTAAAGCCATAATTCATAATTTGATACCTCATTTTGATTGTCAAGTAACTGTTACTACAGATCAAGGTAGAAACTTTGATTGACATCTATTTTAATATCTGAACGATATTTTAGGCATGAATCGAATTTGCACAACTTCTTACCACTCCCAGTCGAATGAAGTTGCAGAAAGTTTTCATAGGCAACCTAAGAATTCTATTGTGCCCCATTGTCAATCTAAATGGACTGAAACTCTGCCATCGTTTTTCTTGGAATTCGATCGACTATTATACCTGACATAAATGCAACATGTGCAGAATTAGTTTATGGAAGAGACCTCAGATTACCCTCTGATATCTATAGCACAAAAAGAGATGTAATAACACCAAGAGACATGTATCAAAATTTAACGCAATCACGCAATCTATGAATCCAATTTCTACATTCAGGCGCTTTGTTAAGCATTTTTAAATGCATCAATCATTAGAAACTTGCTGATATGTATTTTTACATGTTGATTAAGTAAAAACTCATCTTTCACATCCCTACACTAATCTCCATCCAATAATTAGTTGGAAGGAGAGAATTTATGTACAAAAATAAATGACAAAAATTTTACAGTTTCCCTTAATCGCACTAAACTTGCACACCTACTTCTACTTATACACCTGAAGATGAACCTTTTTTTTAAGGATAATGTTTTCGTAAAAATGGAATTTGTACTGCCGAACCAATTACCACACGTAGTGGACGACATGTCCGCTTTCCTAAGAGACTAATTAATGTCATATAGGATTTATACACGCATATATATTATATAATTTTAGCAACAAATTTGATATATATTTTATTGTGTTATTAAATCTACTTACATTTTTTTCATGTGTTAGTGTCTGTATCTTATTTTATTATATATTGTATAGTATATATATATATATATTGCATTTGCAACCTTTGTTGTTCTTCCTGTTCATTGGGGTATACTCCTGTAGCTATAGTAGCGACATCTGTGTTTCATGACAATCAGTCCATCAAAAAGCAATATATCTCTACTTTTCACATTGCACACTCTGTTAATCTCTGAGAGGAATTCCCACCATTATGTAACGTTATGAAAGAGCTGGCTACTACGCACGAGTGGATGTGAAAATAGTTGTTCAAAAAAATATTTTCGTAATACCAGTTTATTTCAATATTAAATACGAATTATCACTTCATTATCTATAGTTGTTAATGTTCAACTTCTTAATGGAAAAATATTTTTAAGAAAATGTGAAATATATTTCGATTTTACCTGTTAATTAAAAACGTACTCATTGAAAATCTTTGCTTTATAATGCATGTATTGGTGTTTTTTTTACTTTATACATTCTATTTCGTATATTAATATTTTAAATGAATTTATAGTGAACTCTTTTTTTTTTAAATATAAATTTGTAGTTAGGTGTATTGAAATTAGTATTTAAATGGGGACTGGGAAGTTGGGGTTTTGGCGGCCTATTTTGATGTGGTTCTGCTCCCTGTGTATTTTGTTTTCACTTACTCTTCCTGTAACGTTCATACCCAACGGTATCACATTACGTGCTTTTTTCCCTTAGTTATTAAAATAAAGTTCTTAAAATTGTTCTTCATCTTGTTATTTCTCTCACATGATCTAAGGATGAATTACTTAGAAATACTGGTATACTACCATTTAGATTAACTATAACCCCTTATTAATTCCATGCAATAATTATTATTTCTACTTCAGTGATACGTGGTGACTCCTGGTCATTGAATAGTGGTTCTTAAATTTAGGCTGTCCGTAGTTTCCATTTTGAAATCCCATATAAGAGTTCCACAGAGTTAGCATATAATCCCCTGATATATCACTTCTCTTGTGAAGAGGAAAGGGTGCTTTATTTTCCTTAATTTTGACACTTCAACCCTCCATGCGACACATGTAAATAAAGTCTCTCTTCCATATTAGCATATAAAATATGCTAATATGGAAGCTTCTGAGACACACTCCATTCACACCTTTTCCTGACACCATCAAACTTGTTCTGTAGAAGATGAACAGTACTGCATCATCTTTCCTCCCTCTAGAGAATGATAGTTTCTATTAACCCGTTTCCGCCCAGCGTCATATTTATAGGACAGTTCATTTTCACCATTATAAATAAAGCTATTCAATGTTTTCCCGATTCTTTTTCTACCCCTTGAAGGGTAATGGTTTCACCCTACTTACTTAAACCGATTTGAACCGGATGGAAGTATTTTTCAGTCAGCTGCAGACACCTAAACTTCGCCATTTTCATGATTTTTTCTTGCTGAATTTCATTGTAATCGTACGAAAAGGTTTTAAAGGTATGTTTAAATGTTTTTTCAGAATTTATATTTCAGATATTCTATTAACAGATATCTTATAACGTTTTACAATTATTTTTACTTATATTAGTTTTAATTACAAATTTAAACTACTGTCCTAAAAATAGGACGCTGGGCGGATTCGTTAAATATTCTGATATTTAGTTTATTTCATAGGTGTTCAAGATGTCGCGAAAAAAAGTTTTTAAAACTGCCGAGGAAGCTGTAGAATATCTATTTTTGGAGGAATTAGAGTCTGAAATTATTGTTTTGCCACCTGAAGTAGAGGAATTTACAGATGAAGAAGGTTTTAATGACTCTGAAACTCTTGACCCATCTGTAAGAGACGTAATTTGTCCTATAATTTGTAAGTTGACCTAAGAAAGAGTGGATTTCGAGCAACAGGAACAATAAGAAGTGACAGAATACATCATTATCAACTTGAAATTGATTCTAATTTCAAAAAGGCTAGCCGTGGTTCACATGATTTCTACTTTGATGTGAAAAATAAAATTACTGCTGTAAAATGGAATGATAGCAAATGCGTTACACTTGCGACAAATTTTGACATAATTGAGCCACTAACATCTGTTTCAAGGCGTGAAAAGGGAAAAGGTGAAAAAAATAAAATCTAACAGCCATGTCTCGTAAACAATTATAACAAAAACATGGGTGGTATAGAATCTCATGATTGGCTTTTAGAGAAACATACCTGTCAGAATTCGTGGAAAAAATGGTATTGGCCAATTATTACCCGAATTGTAGACATGGCTGTTGTAAATACCTGCGTTATTTACAAAATGGTAAATGCAGAGAAAAAGAGTATCAAAGAAATAAGGAGACATATTGCAATAGCCTATCTAAAAAAAGGCAACACAGCACAAAAACAAATCGGTATACCAAGTAATACAATTTCATCTCGAGTTAAGGAAATAGACACTGTTAGACCTGAAGAAGTTGGCCATATAATTGGTAAAAGAGAAAACCAAAGACGATGTCAAATGCAAAATTGTTCGGGAAAACCTCCTACATTTTGCATGAAATGTAATGTAACTCTATGTACAAAATGTTTTCCAAATTACCATACATAGTGTGAATATGTTTAAACTTAATAAAAAATGTCAAATTTATTTGTGTTTCACTTTATTTTGCATTAAATATTAAAGTTCAATTGTTTGGGAACAGAAGCATAATCAAGTAATTAAAAACAAAGGAGAAGTACTAAGTGTCCAAAAACTTCCACATCCGCCCAGCGTCCTATTTATAGGACAGTAATTATCTCGGATCCTAAATTAATGGTGTGGAGTTTAATTGCATATTATATTTAATTTAAGTGTTTAGAACATAATTTTAAAAGTTCTTAACAAAATTTCAATTTTAAATTAAGTTGGGCGTTAACGGGTTAAATAGTAAATACGTAATTGGAATTGACTATATTTAATTAAATAATACTTACACCAAATGTTAAGTTCTTTATTTGAGTAATATGATCAATCAATTACTGGAGTTTGCAGTTTTGGAGTTTGATACGAGTCAGCTGATTGGCGTTTCTCTTCTCGCACTACACGTTCATTTAATGAAAGAAAAAACTCCTGTACCAAATTCAACTAAGGATGCTATGACGCTAACATATTTTTTATGTAATTGAATAATCTATACGATTTTATTTTGCTTTCTTCTTTTATTTTAAATTATATATTTGATTTTAAACATTTCTTAGAATACCTTTGTAATTTTAACTATTTTTTATAAATATTTTTTGCGGTTATATATTACTTAAGTTAAAGAGCGAACAACAACTGCCATGTCTTATAGTCTTGTTAGATCAATGATAGGATAGTTAATGTTAATTTTCAATCATAATTTAAAGATTAGTAGAGCACTAAAAATGTGTAGTGTTTGCCAAGTTGATGTACAGTAATTCTGCAAAAGTAGGAAGGAGAATCAAATCACCATGCGAGCCACGCCTTAATCCATAAAAAGGCCTAATACGGTCTTTTGAATTCCTGTTATATTCATATTGTTTTTTCACAGGTTAATTGTTTTCATTTCCTTACATAATAAGTGTATTTTTACAATAATCAATTCTTTACTATTGGAGTTTCCTATTTATAATTTAATTTTTTTTTCTATACACATTTAAAATTAACTTCATATAGAGTAACATAAGTTTAATTGGTTTGAATTAACATTATCTTAGAGAATTAATAGCGCTACACAAGGAATACCAACTACTGATTTCTCACTTTAAGTAACTATTAGCCGAAATCTCATCTGTATTATTTCTACATTACAGCACAGGAAGAATTTGAGTCAAGCAATAGTTTTCCACAAGAGGGTAATTGGTTGAGTTGTAATATATATATATATATATATATATCAAAAAATATATATATATATATATATATAAATATTGATGATTTTCGTTTGCAAGTACAATTTCAGAATTTGTCACTTATTCGACGAAATTAAATTTTCAGCCTTAAAAATGTAAAACTTTTAATAGCGCTTAGAGTTTTCTTTATATATTTGATATAAAGAAATGTACATTATATAAAATATACGTTATAAGGAAATATATGTTATTATATATTTGATATGTTATCGAGAATTTTCAGTATTTTTAATACTATTATAAAAATAGATAAAAATAAATAAATAATAAAAAAATTTAATAACACTTTTATAATTACTGTTGTTTGTAAAAAAAAAAAGAAAAAACGAGTTAAAATTATATATATATATATATATATATATATATATATATATATATATAAAGTATATATATATATATATATATATATATATATATATATATATATATGATTGTGTTTTATGTCGCAATAATAAAAAGTATTATAAAGATTATTTTTTAAAAGAATGAGATATACATATTTTTTTTAAAAAAGTACAAAGGTAAAAGGAGAGAGAGAGAAATAAAGTTCAAAAACATTAAGTTGTAACATTTTTAGAATTTTTTCACATTTGAAAAGAAGTTTGAAAATAGCCGACCTTTAAGTAAAAATAATAATATTTTAACATACTAAAAAGAGTAATATTAGAAAATAATATGTAAAAATGTATAGAATCTTAGCAACCAGAAATCGGGCAAAAACATTCGGAGTTAAAAACAACAATTACTCTTTCCTATCCTCTTACATATTTATACGTTACCATTTCGCCACTTAAGCATAACTCCCCTAGAAATTATCTTTTCTTTATAACAACGATGCTGAGATTCTTCAAACGCAAATAATATTGTTCTCCCTCCTCCTCTACATCTTTGTTGTTAAAATATTTAAAAGAGAACTGAACATAATATCAAGTCTGGATTGATCTTCACGTATTTCTTAGGAACGAGCTGCATAGAAATGGCTATGATTAACACATATCGAAGAGCCTGAATAAATTAATCAAAAATGTCTCTCCTTAGCTTTAGAATGACAACAAATCTTGATTGTTGTTCTTTTGACTTGCCTTGTTAGCCACATAAGGGACTATTGAGTTAGGTGGGACGTTTTGGCGTACCAGATCATTTTTCAATTTTTGACCGTTTGCTTCAATTTTAATTACATTTAACATAAATATATCCAGTTTAACAATTTATCATTTCCTTCTATTTTAATATCGGAAAAGTTTATTATTGTCCATTTTTCGATATTTTATCGTTTACTTTAATTCTTATAATTAATTTAATAATAAATATGAAAGAAAGCGTACATTGGGTAACTAAATATCTTCTTTGCAACACTTTTTGGTTTTATAATAATAAAAATAAATGTTACATAAAATAACGTAGAAAAATATGTTTCATTCTTATTTTATTTTGTTTTCTTTTGACATATCTGGGCTCTTCAGTGGAAGACATTGCTGCTTCCACTTAAGCGAAAAGGAATAATATTATTAGAGAAAGGAGCAACTAACGCTGGCATCTGCTGTAAATCCCAGTAAAATCCACTTCCTGGGGAAGGGGTAATCGTTCTTTAAAGAAGACAAACTATTTAAGAATATATTATTAAAACAGAATTTTGAACGTAAAATCATAGAAAATCCTTCTTCCACTCATAAAAATTTAATATTTGAAATAAATGTTTTCAAATATTTTTAGAGTAAATGGAGTTGTATCTCTTGTAAAACTAAAAATACATTTATATATTTAGAAATATTGTTAATTTTTATCAGTGAATAGCTCAGTTTTCACTGACGTTGAATTTCTTTTGCATTTTATATACCGATGTTTGTTAAATTACATTTGACGATTTTAATTTTATTATTACTATATTTTAACGATTTAATTCATTTTTTTTTCATTTTTGTAAGTAAGTTACTTTGTGTTTCGAATTGCATTGTATAATCATGAATTAAAAATTAATTAAATATTATTTTTTCTAAATGGGTTCTAACTAATTGAGTTTTTTTTATCACAGCCTAAATACTATTTTTACTTTTTGCATTTATGTTACTTATCACCCTTAAGATTTGTAGATTTTAGTTTTATAATAAACGATCATGGAAAGTAAGAGTTTGTTTAGCGTAACCATTGTCTTTTGAAGCATGTCTACGACATATAAGCAAACTCTTACATTTTAGAAAAGATTTACGAAGTATGAACTTAGATAAATTAGGATTGTTCAACAATGGAGGTGAAGTTATGTGCATAACTCTAATTAATAATACTTCTTACGTATTTTTTAGTATAGTAAATAGATTTATTGATAACTTATATTAGTTTAATAAATAGTAAAGTAAATGCATTACAATTATTTATATCTAGTAATATCTATTATTACTCGTATAATGTGAATATGATTTTGAAGAAAATTTCAATCAAGAATAAAGTATTCTTCAAAATAAGTTTTTGAAGAATTCTAATAACTGCATATTTTACGACGGTATGATATTTCATAGCGACACATCATATCGGTTTCTGATCACGGAAACAAAATCAAATTTTATTTTGTGTAATCTTTTTATTACACATTAACTAACGAGGAACGTAACATTAATACACATTGTAGTATTTTGATATTAATAGGGTACAATATTTTGTATTTAGGATCTACAAAGGAGATAATTACTTTATATGATATTGATTTTAGTCAATATATGAATAATGTTATAAATTTATAATTTTTGTAAATAATTATTTGAATAAATTGATTCTAAAAGATTTATATAACACTTGAGTATCTTATATACAGAAAAATAAATGTATGGCACGAAGGGATCGATATGTCCTACTCCTGTGGTAATTGATGCAGGAGTAGTAGAGTTTCCAAAGTCAGAAGCTTATGAACGGCGCAGTTTCTTTCAAGTCGTGGGTTAGAGTCATTGCGCCCCTGAAGTACCATGACGTGTGGGAGCTGATATACGTTAAATATGCTTGAAGCTTAATGGTCTCATGTTGATATGAAGATAAAGTAAACCAATCAAAGTCAGTTGCCAGTTAAAGTGTCGTCATCGTCACTTTTCAAGATTAGTAGCCTTTAATCCTCATGTGGATTTTAAGTATTATGTGAATTACAATTATTTCCTCATGCAATGTATTTAAGTTCATTATTTATATTGTTTCTCATTAAGTTTCGAAAAGTGATTATATGTTAAGATACAATTGGACTTGCCGTTAATACTCCCATTCGAAAATCAAGCTCATTTTTACATTCAAATTTATTCTGAATCTTTCTTTCATTAACAGAAATACTTCTTTGATTTATCAAGTACATTAGTTTAAATATCATTTCTTCCGTTAAACCTTAAATAATTACTGCAGCATAAATGGGATTTTAATTCTCCGGTTTCAGAAATAAGTTATAAGTCCAAAAATAAGTTATGTTTATATTTAACATGCTGAGGCATTTCTAAGGTAATTTAAAGCATTTTACTATTGAACTCAATTCTGAAATAAGGGTTTCAATTCGTTTTATAAATTTTAGCATAAGAATAATGTTAAAATTTACAAAAATTACTAACAGCTGGTTGGAGGAGCTCCGCATATTAGGAAGGAGATCCACTCAAGAGTAAAGATTGTTTCTGATACACAGTAGACATAATCATAACGCAGTGATAAGTAATTTCAAACGATTCCGTATTGCATCTATTTTCCTCTCTGTATTCATAAATAATAGACCCATTAGGGTCAATAAACCATTAAACCATGGCAATTTGGACAGAAAATGAAGCTTTAACCCCCCTTGTGCGATTCTTTAAAAAGAAGCGATTTCCACGTTTGACGCATCACTATTACATATTGCATTCATAGAGATACTGGGTCATTCACTCAGATTAAACACAACACTTCCCGTTGCAGCGAGAGAAAGAAAACGTCGTTCATCGTGAAGTACCCCGACTTTCTCCCCGCTTCAGGTACGTAAATCTTTTGTAAATATTAATTCATTAGAACTGTATGAATATTTTAATAAACACATAGTTGTGCCAAATACTGTTGCTACAAGTACAGTCAATTAATTTATTTACTCTAATTCATGTGGTTATAGGGTCCTTTCTTCTCTCTTAGTAGTTACTTCTACTAATGTATCATTTTCGCCTGATTGAGAAACCTTTTTAATATTAAGAATCGGAATTCATACGAATCAAAATGTGCCATGCTTTTCATGGAGATTAAGTGAGGGGGAGAAATCCATACCGCATTTGAGCTTAAAATGTTTTACATTCAAAAAGGTTGACTCATTTAATTTTAAAATACGGGATTGTTTCAAACTATCTATCCTCTATTCATAAAAATCTGGTATTACAGAAATTATTTGTAATATCATTATATATGTAATGATATTACACACATTACATTCATTTTCCCTTAGGCTACCACATCCACAGCGATTCTGCCACTGTCGGAAGCGGAGATGGAACACACCTTTTGATGTGGCTCACAATTGATCCATCACATTGTGCAACATGTCTCCTCTGAATTTCATATGAACCCTCTCAAATGCATTTTTAGTAAAGGGGAAAACTTTAAATAACGGGGAGTATTTGTTCAATGAAAAACGTATGAAATTCCATCAATCATCATTTTTAATAAAAAGCCCTTGAATGAGTTTAGCATTATATAATTAATACATATATAAAAATACAATATGATAAAGCTTTTCTAACAGGCAGAAAATTAATTAAGAACAGTGTTTTATGATTTTCAATGTATTTTAATTGAAGAATATTCCCACATTAACATATGGATCTAAGCAATTTGTTTTTATTAAAAGTAAAATTCTTTTCAATTTAAGTCAATTCGTAGGTTAAATCCAGCTCAATTGAAAATCGCAAAACATGAATTCGAGTATATGATGGAGAGAGGTATTTGCAGGCCATCGAAAAGTAATTGGTCTAGTCCCTTGCATATGGTTCCCAAAGGATCATCAGATTGGAGACCTACGGGAGATTACAGGGCTTTCAACCGTATCACAATACCTGATAAATACCCTATTCGTCACATTCAAGATTGCATGTATATGTTAAAAGGAAAGAAGATATTTTCAAAAATAGATTTGGTATGAGTTTATCACCAAATACCTGTGCACCCTCCAGATATACCCAAAACTGCCCTTATTACCCCTTTCGGACTTTTCGAATTTCCATTTTTAAACTTTGGTCTTTGTTCTGCCTTGCAAACTTTCCAAAGGTTCATTAATGAAGTTTTGAGAGGACTAGACTATTGTTTCCCTTACTTGGATGACATCCTAATTGCCAGTGAAAACCATATGGAGCACAAAATGCATTTGGAAGAAGTTTTCACGCGATTTAAAAATTATGGTATCGTGTTGAACGAGTCCAAATGTGACTTTGGGAAAGACATAATAGATTTTCTTGGGCATACAATTAATGACAAAGGATGTACTCCTCATAGTGAAAAGGTTCAAGCAATCGTAAATTTCTCAAAACTCGTTACTATTTCTGACTTGCGTCGGTTTTTATGTATGGTAAATTATTACCAAAGGTTTATTCCAAATATTGCATCTCTTTTGTCACCGTTGAATCAGCTGTTAATAGGTGCAAAAAAACGTGACAAAAGGGAAGTTCAGTTGAATCCGGAAAGGGAGAAAAGCTTTGAAGAGATTAAAACAGCTATGGTGAATGCAACGCTTTTATACCACCCTTCAGTAGATGCAAAATTAGAGTTAGTTACAGATTGCAGTGATTTTGCTATGGGAGGAGTACTGCAAGAAATTTCTTCTGATGGCCCTAGTCCTCTTGGATTCTTTTCGAAGAAGTTATCATCTGCACAATGCAAATATTCTACTTACGACCGTGAATTATTGGCAACGTATAGTGTTACACAACACTTTCGACATCTGTTGGAAGCTCGTATTTTTACTTTATACGTAGACCATAAACCTCTTATATTCGCGTTTTCACAGAAACATGAAAAGGCCCCTCCCAGACGATTGAGACAACTGGATTTTATTTCGCAATTCACTACAGACATTCGGTACTTACCAGGTAAGGGTAATGTTGTAGCTGACACTTTGTCAAGGATTAATAAAATACAGTTTTCCTGACTGTCTAATTTGGAGTAATGGTCGATGTTTCAAGAAAAAGACGAGGAGTTGAAATCTATTTTAGAAGGTAGAATGGAATTCAGTGGTAAATTAATAAAAATTCAAATGCCTGTTGGCGCTAAATCGTTATATACGGATAGCTCTACAGGCGTAAACCAGTTCTATGTTCCTCATCAGTTAAGACTCAAAGTTTTTAATGAGTTGCATAGTTTGTCGCACCCAGGGATGCGCGCTACTAAACACCTCATAGGATCTAAATATGTTTGGTCGGGTATGAATAGGGATATAGGCATATGGTGCAAAACTTGCATCGATTGTCAGCAGTCTAAGGTACACTTACACACCAAGACCCCTTTAGCGCAATTCCTTTTACCTGACGAGAGGTTTACACACGTCCATCTGGACATAATTAAGTTGCCTCTTGTGCGTGGTTATAAATACTGCCTTACAATGATAGATAGATTTACTAGGCCAGAAGCATCTCCTATGCCAGATATGGAAGCGGAGACTGTAGCTAGAGCGTTTGTAAACACCTGGGTTTCTCGATTCGGCACGCCTCAGAGGTTGACTTGTGATAGGGGCGGGCAATTCGAATTGGGTCTTTTTGAATGTTTGTCAAAACTTCTGGGCATTCATTTAACACGTACTGCTTCTTATACCCCACAGTGCAATGGAATGATAGAACGCCTCCATCGACCATTGAAACTAGCTTTGACTTGCCATCAAGGAGATTGGCTGGATGCACTTCCTCTTGTCCTGTTGGGTCTCCGGACGGTCTTGAGGAAAGATCTGAACGCCTCAACTGCAGAGTTGGTCTATGGATCAAGTCTTCGTCTTCCTGGACAACTACATGAGGAGAGAAATATCGATAGATGTCCAGACTACGTAGCAAGATTACAACGTCTGATCAGATCCATAAGTTCTGCCCTTCCTCTACGTCACGGCCCTCAAAGAATTTACATTCCTAAAGATTTGAAAACGTGTAGTCATGTCTTCGTCCGCCGGCCTCCATTCAAGAAACCATTACAGATGCCATATGAAGGTCCCTTCAAGTTTCTTCATCGTCCTTATTAAAGGACAAGAACGCCTCATTGCTATGGATCGTTTGAAACCTGCATTCATTTTGGACACACCGGACGAACCAGTGGAGCAGGAACAAAGGGCTTATCATACAAGATCTGGCAGGAGGGTAAAGTTTCGTCTCCCTTCGTGAGACTGGAAGGGGAGTCATGTGGCGGCTTCCTACGTCCTCTTCTGACATCATTTTTTACTGCGGAGCTACAAGCCGATTTAAAGAAAAGGAGGGAGCGATCTTTTCTCGGCACACTTGCTTCGCAGATTCCAGACCTGTGAAGGTCACGTTTCAAAGTTGTTATTGTTATGTGTCAAATAAAGCATTAGTTCTTTGTATCTCGTATTTTTTTAGTCTCTTACAGTTGTTTATCTAGCCTACACCTTCCGAAAGGATTTCAATGGTTAACAAAAGGTTTTATCAACTCCCCTTCCCCATACCTTTTGCTAATAGAGAAAGATAAACGTTTGATATTCAATGAATGCTTTAATCTGCGGTATTCCTGTTCTGAAAACAGTAAAAAATACATGTAATCCACTCATGTAGTAGTTTAATAATTTCTATCAACTTCCCCTGGGTAAGAGTAGAAAAGAACGCCTGAGGGGAAATACAAATTTCTAAGAAAGTAAGTTTTTATTTACATTTCAAGATCCCTCAGTCATTTCTTTCGATGCGATTACTGCTACCATATACTTTGAGAATCTTTATGGAAAACATAAAATTTACCAATATGAACCCTCCCGCTCTCCTGGATATCTCATATGCGGTTCCTACCATAATTCAAGGAAACAGTGATTTAAAATCATTCTTTTTTCTCAATTTTTTCATTTGAGTGCCACCTCTTATTCATTTAAGCCTCAAAGGGGGGTTCAAATTGTTTTAATATTTCATAACAACTTGCTACACCAATCTTGAAAAATGTGAAATCTATGATTTTGTAAAAGAAGTTAATACAGAAATAGCATCATTTGTTTATTATGATATACCATTAAAATAAACAAATATAATATACCATTACCACATTATACCATTACCACAAGTAAGGAAAGCATAATAATAACAAGATCGTTCGACTTCTCAGCTGTTCATGTAGTCTCAACTTTCCCTGGAGCAGGTTCTGTAGGATCTGTGAAACGTTGAAGCAGGCCAGAAAACTTATTATCGAAATTCCAAGACCTGCTTCCATAGAAATGTATAATAAATATATGGGGGGAGTATATCTCAGGGATTAAATATCAGGTCTATATATATATAAGCTAAAACATAGACGATGGTACTTCTAAATTTTTCACCATATCTTAAATGTTCTCGTCGTAAATTGTTCGTTCTTATTTAAATTAGATAGAAGGAAATTAGATGGAAATTAAAGCAAATAAAGAAACTCAGACCAATTACATTGTGGGATCCACCTTCAACGAAACGCTTAAAAGTGCAAGAGGGTGCTGAATTTGAGAAGAGAGGGTTTGAACGGGGCATTGTATGACTAAAACTAAAAGGGAAAATGCTGCCCCGTACCACTTACATTAGATACATTTGTGCTGAAAACTAGATACATTTGTGCTGAAAGAAGCACTATGTCCTGAATGATTCTAGGCTTTTCACTTAAGATAATTTTTCTACTATATCTGTAATTATATTGTACTAAGTAATATTACTATAAATAACCTGTATAACATTAAAAGAAGTATGAAAATTAGCTTAAGTTTATCACCTGTTCGTTTTCTTTCATTTTTCTGAGAAGGCATGTTTGCCAACTTTTAAACTTAAATGAGGCACTTCAAATTTCCCATAATGGGATCAAGCTAATCAAATAATTATTTTCTACATAATTTAAAACGAGAATTAATGCATATTAATTCATAAAATGAATTTTTCATAATTCGTGAGCAAGAGGGTTAATAATATATGTTTGTTATTCTTTTGAATTGTAACTTCAAAGGAAAGTTCAAACAGTCTTTCATCAGTATATTCTTGAAATTCTTATTCAGAACATTTAACTAAAGTAAAGAACGAATGGTTGTTTCGTATTCAAATCATGTATTAACATTTTATTGTAAACTGAATTTCTAAATTTACATGTCCAGCATATTGCATCTACATCGCCTTTTGCCGCATAGTTTTCCTTACTATCTGGAGCCTTCTTTTCCAAATAGGAAGCATGTACAAATAATTCAAACTTTCATTATTATTAACGGAAAATAAATATAATCGTTATGATTGGTTATGCATTCGAAATAATTTTGCATTTTTCTTCTTAATACTCGAGGGAGAGGGGGGGGGATAAAATCTCGATTGTGAAAATTAAATTAAAATATTAAGAAGATCACTTGAAATGCACATTAGTCATCTTTCAATACTTTCTTCAGATATAATCAGTCGAACCGTCTTAAGAGCGATATCGGTGAATGAAAAAATTCTGAATAACACCCATAGATGGCGCTGAGTATTCCAATGTATTTGGCACGTTGTGTTGGCTGGAATATCCAGATCGAGCGATTAATGAGCCTGCCTAGAAATATTCAATACGAAGTACAAAGGTCAATTGGGGTAATGGGGGGGGGGGAAACATTATGGAGTTTCACAGTTGTAAAGTTGAAAGAGCCAAAGATTTATTTTGTCTATTACTTGAGTTATGTCTCCCTCTGTTTCTTTCTTTCTTTTTTTTGGAAGGGGATGTTTTGTGAGTATGAATCTAGCTTTTCTCCTAGTATTAAAAGTGTTTAAGATTAAAGATGTAAACTTTATTTATTTTTGTAAGGGAAAATAATAATAGTAAAAAATAATAAAAAATAAAATATAGTGAACAGAAATGTACAACAATAAAAAGAATGAGAAGATAGCACTCTGAAATGTTGTCATATATTATTATCGAAGATATTCAAATTTAATTTATAAAAGCAATCAAGATAATGATTATTATTTAACAGCTTACATAAATACATTTAATCAATATAAATGTTGTAAAACAAAATTTGAATATTATTTTATCATGTCAAAACTAAACTAACTGTATACTTAAATTTTATTTCTACTAAATAGACATTGCGATTGAACTATGTATTATATTAATCATAATTGTTCCTTGTAATTAAACTTACTTAAACCTTATGGGTAACTCCTCATTTTTTCAGAAATTCAAGCAGAAATTAAGTGTAAGTAATTGGGGAAAAACTGTGGATCTTTTTCAGTCATATTTATTTATAAAAAAACTCTCTCTCCTCTCCCCCCTACAAAAGTTGTTCATTATAAATTTTTATAGTTCACTTCTTTTCGTTTTATTGCCTTAATAGTTAAATTTAGAAAATATATATTATTATCATAATATATTTATTTAAAAAAAATCGGACAGTAAAGGGAAGCTTCCTTTTATTTCAGGTTTGAAACTTTTATCTTTTGTTTTGTCTTTAACTTTTCATGTTTCTTTTTATGTTAAAATATAAAAATATTTCTTTCCATATGCTACAAACAACACTTTCTGAATAAGGCCACAGTACCAGAGAAAGTTCGTTTAGAATTTTAAACAAATACTTTTTTTT
This sequence comes from Nephila pilipes, assembly GCA_019974015.1. NCBI lineage: Eukaryota > Metazoa > Arthropoda > Arachnida > Araneae > Nephilidae > Nephila > Nephila pilipes. The sequence continues at coordinate 168,273 of BMAW01069092.1, read as the reverse complement.
ATTGATGCCTGTTTCCAAAGAATAAGCAAATATTATTGATGCAAATAAGAAATTAATAATCTTTTCTTCATTAAATACTTTGATTTATTTTGTGCTTATTAACATCAAACGTAGGAGCAACACGAGAGCTTTGAGCGATGGACCTCGCAATTTTAAACCTCGATCAAGTGACGAGGACTCTCCAAACTTCCTTCTGATCCTTCTAATCCTTTAATTTTTTTATTGATTCAGTACACATATTCAAATACATCCTAACAATTAAATTAATCGAAAAAATGCAAGAAAATGTTTTTATTTTCCGTAACGATATGACATAGAAAATAATAATTTAGTAAAGTTTGCTTATGGTTTAACTTTAAAAGTTTTAAGTCCTTCAAATCTTGAAAAACAAAAAGTGAAACTTGTGCTTGAGATATTTAATAACTTTGTTATTCAGGGGCTGCAACAATTAGGAGAGCAACATAAACTAATAAGTTATGAAACAACATCAAATTTTATTTCTTAAATTTGTAAATGGTGGGAAATTGTTAATGTTAAAACAACTTTAAATGGACAACATTTGCTTGACCCTTATCAACAACCGATTACTTTATCACCGGATAACAAAGGTTGTGAATTCTTATACAAAATTTTATTTGGTTAGTTTCGTGGAAGGAAAAAAAAATTTGTACTATTGAAATCTTAACTAAAGAAATACATCTTGCTTTATTCATACAACATATGCTTTACTTCAAATGTTAAAATATTGCATATAAATGAATTAAAATTTTAATATTTTCTTCATGGAAAAATCCAAGCAGATGCATCAGAAAGTGGTTTTGGGAAATGTAGGACAATTTCAGGTTCTCAATATTCAATAGCAGTTTGACAGCTTTATGAAGTAGAAGCTAAAACAAGAATGCAAAAAGCCATTGATTTAGAATATCCGTGCAATGAAAGTCATTTAGAGTCTTCAATATTACATGATTTTAATATAACACTACCTGAAAAGGAATTTTGCTATGCTGAACCTTATCTACCTGTTTTAATATATTTAACTGATGATTGTGCAAGAAAAACACTTAAAAAGTTAAATGTAACCTTTGTTCCAAATCAATTATTCTCAATAAAACTTGAACTAAATTCTAACTGTGATTTAATGCGTATCATAGAGAGAGGAAGTTTATTGTGCCCTACCCCAGATATTGTCTCAACAGTATTCTAAAATTATGTAACAGTTCAGAAACTTCTTTCAAAAGATTATGAAAATATGTTCCTTATACAAAATAGTTAACGTCAAATTACCTCAGAAATATCGATTAGCTTAAAAAATTCAAATGAATTTTTTTATATGATAAACCTTGAACAATGATCATGCTTGTGAGACTATTTTAAAGCATATTATCCACACTTCTACAAATGCATTATTAAATAACTACTGAAAGGAAAAAAAATGATATTAAAAAAGTTGAAACAAAGAAAAGAGAACCATATACTTTATTAGCTAAGTAATTTGCTTTATTTTTTGTATGGATCCATTTTTGATGCATATATATATTTATTTTCAAGTATTTATCTATTATTATAAATTTATGATTTACCTAAAAATATTTTTAATTTTTTTTTATTTTGTGATTGTGAATGATACCAATAATTATTGTTTTTAAATTTGTGTTGCATTTTTTGTTTTGAAAACTATTTATAATTTTATTTCTCTTTTTGTAACTATTCTGAATAAAACTAAGAAAATAATAATGATAAAGAAATTATCATAGTTTTGTGTTTAAATTAACAGTAAAATAGAGAACATTGATGATCACATCCTTGCGATTATTATTTAAAAAAATAAACTATATTTATACTTAAATGCTCTATGTACATGAAACACAATTTTTTTTATTAATGTACTGATATTTTTTATTTGATGTATATGAATGCTTAGTTTAATAATAATTCGAGATAAAAACCAACGTTTTTAAAAACAACGTTTTTATATAGTGGCAAAATTTATTAAGAAAGATTATTGAAATATTAGATAAAACTGGTCGCAAATATCTAAATATTGCATTGTTAGGCAAGTAAGAACGGTTCCCGAAATTTCAGAACTCTAGCTTGATGGGAAGTTGGTTAATTTAACGATAGAAAATTTGATGACACACACACACACAGAAACACGAACCAAGTGAAATACATAAAAACGTTAAAAGTAACTAAAATTAATTAATTAATTCGGTAAATTAAATGGTTGGAATGCAGTTTAACCCAATCACTCTTGGCGACAAGAATTATTTGGCAGTATTTTGCCAAATGTGGCTACCCTGGTCCGTTTTACGGACTTAACGTTCAGCCAAACAAAAAAATCGCCAAGTTTGATGCCAATTTTTGAAATCGCGCCAAGTGGTTGGGATAAACTGCATTATTGAAAAAAATACTAGCTAAAACTTGTCGCAAATGTCCAAATATCGTATTGTTAGGCTAGTGAGAACGATTCCCAAGGTTTCAGATTTCTAGCTTGATGGGAAGTTGGTTAAATTAACGATCGAAAATTTGATGACACACACACACACACACATACACACACACACCAAGTGAAATTCAGAAAAACGTTTTAATAAAGAATGGAGGAAAATATGTAAAAATGCATCGGAAGAGTTCCGTAGGCGCGTATACGAGAGTGGACCATATTACCCTACTACTTGTGACGTCACAAATCAGCGCGAATCTAGTATTTAGGAGGTGTTGACAGACGGCGGAAGTTTGGAGCTTTTGGCGGAAAAGGGATACTTTCAAACCATAAAACTAATAAAAGAAGGAAGGGATTTCCTTTTCGGTGATATTTTCAACGATTGCTTTGCAATGGGTTAGCGACTAGCAACCCCAGCGATTCAGACCGAATCAGTCGGATATTGCTCGTCTTTCTTTTTGAATGTTGAATGGACCCATTTCTTGTGCACGTTACTTAGCATAAAGGGTGTATTCTTTATATTTAGTGTAAAAAGGCACTTTAATATTGCGCATACAGTGAAACAAGGAATTTTGGAAAGCCCTAATTCCAAAGTTAACAAAATTTTATTTTAAATGTATTTTACCGTCAATTATTGACGGAAGAGCGCTTCGGAAAATGTCTTTCAGAGAACCATCTGGAGTAGAAGAATCAATTCAAAATAAAAAAAAAAAAAGAAGTGACTGACATTATTATCTGATAAAATTTACATATTCTTGAACAGGATTTCATAAGAACTGTATGTGTTACTTATGTATAATTATACTAATATTCTAAGGATTACTGCATAAAAAGAAATTATTTTGTTATCAAATGCATATAAAAATTTTAAAATATCAGTATCAAATGAGTAAGATACATTGTAACACGGGCAGGCTTCAAGATTTTTATAAGCTACATGTTCAATTCTTTTTCTTGTCAACCAATTATCTTTTCCCTTAATGTTTAAAAGATGCCTTTGAGAGAGCCATCTAAAGTAGAGGAAGCAACTAGAAGCAAAAAGCGTTTGATATTATATTCCAATAAAGTTTATATATTCTCGAAGCGTTTTTCATAAGAATGTGTATGAATTATGTATAAATGAAATTATTTTGATACCAAATGCAAAAACAATATATATATATAGTTTTATCATAAATACACATTGTTTGGTGTAGCACATCCATATTTGACTCTTGTGCCCTAAACGTCTCTTGACTTCGAGGAAAAAATTACAAAATAGTATCATTTGGAGGAAAATGCAGCATCACGTGTGGAAATTTTGCAATATCCATATGACAACATTGAACAAAAGGCTCTTTCAAATATTTCTTTTTTTAAAATGTGGCTCCTAAAGGTAGTGCAAATGGCATCCCTATTATAAAAGATTGTGTTATTAACTTCGCACTTAAAAGCAACACGATGAATATTGGCGACGCACCTCACAATTTTTAAACCCAATCAAGGGACCAGGAGCACACTTTTGATCTGAAATTCTACTCTCCATACTTCCACATCACGCCAACGGGATAATTTGGAGCCTCTACAGATGTAACGTACATCAACTCCTCTAAATGACGATTTTCAACGAAATGAGGACTCGAATCCATGCCTCGATGAAAAATGTGTCATGACCTTTCGGCTACAACGACCAGTAATTATGTGAGCATATAATGAATAAGGAGGGAAATAATTTCAACAAAATATATATTTCGTTTCTCTAAAATTTACAACCAATAGACTTATTTTTTGTAGTTACATAAGCCTTCCTTCATGTTACTTATTTTTGCTAAGCCTGTCGGAAAAATTGAATCGGTAGAATTGTTATTCCAATTCCGGATCCGAATCCAGGGTGGGTAATGATGGACGCCTTTGTGACATCTTCTGCATCGTTACTTAGGATCTGAGTCATCGGAACTCAATGAATGTTCATCCAAGAAAGAATTAGTTAAGAAAAATCAAAATAGTTTCTTTCGTATTTTATGAATGACAAAAATTACTATGAATGTCGATTGGTTATTATCTAGTGATCGAACCCAAGATTATAACTGAAATTTCAACTTATCTCAATAACAATAAAAGTAGATCTGAGTCGAGATTAAAATTTATAAACAGAGTCTGTGAAAAATATCAGCTTTTTGATGATCACGTAACTTTCCTACACTAATATCATTCACTCTCTTATATTACTAACATTCGATCTCCAACAATATGTTGGTTTCCATAAGACACAGTTTATACACAATGTGAGGTTCTTAAATCAAATACCGTCAATGTAACCCAAAAAGTTAGCAGAAGGGACAAAAAGCGCGAGAATCAAAACAGTTTTATTTTCTCTATCGCGTTTCAGACATATCGTGATATTTGAAAGATTTCTACAATTGAAAATTATGTATCTTTGCTTTTTTGAATTTAAGACATCATTTGCATTCTTAGAAAATTAATTTTCAAGCTTTCAAATGCTCCAAATCAATCAGAATTTTTTTCTTTAATTTTTTTAAAATTTAAATGAAAAATACTTATGTTTATTTATAATATGAGGGTTGGAGGAACCTTCTGATAAACCAAAAAAAAAAGTTCAATTTTGTAATGGTAATACTGTTTTATGACAGATAGCTGTTCTGTTAAATTAAACTGCAATAGATATTCGTTGAATTAATTATAAATCTGAGCTAATATGTGTAAACAGTGTTACCCTCAAACTATAGCGCTTCTTATGTTAAAAAGTTGTTCGAGGACTTGATTAGGAAATTGAAAATATCTGATTTTAATTTTCAATAATAATAATAAAAAAGGCGAATGTTACCTATTACAAAGTGTGAAGTTCTACACTGATTAATATATTACATAGATTAATTATTGATTAATTTTACATGATTTGTTTTCGTACACCAGTTACATAAAAATAAGTTAAATGAAGCTTCCCCCTCTGTTACTGAATGAATCATTTATGATCAATGAAATATTTGTTACACTAATCATTTGGTAAAAGTTGATTGACAAAAATGACGGTTAAAAATAGAGAAGAATCGCTGGGGTATCCAGGGGGTGCGTCACCCGTCTTCATCAAAGACGGTAAAATCCAAGGGAAATAAAAAGAGTACAAGGTCTTGGTGTTTTGTATTTGCCTAGAAAATGCAAGTTTAAAGACTTAAATTTTGTGAGATGCTTAATTCGATTTGAAAAATAATAATAAATAAATAACATTAAGTTAAATAAAAAAAAATAACTTTTCCTGGAATAAACAAATTATTGGGTTGGAGGGAAAGTTCTGTCGTATTTTAAATAGGTAGGTGATTTTTCTTGTAAATAAAAAAACATCTGGCTAGTGAGTCATTCGGATTTTTTTTTTTTTGTTCTTTTAGCTGCTGCATAATATAAAAGGAGTCCTTTTTTACTGTTCATCATTTACATGTGATCTTTAAAGTGAAAAACATGTCAGTAGATAAAGTGCATTTACGACACTGCATTTTGTATGAATTCCAAAAAGGAAGAAACGCATCAGTTGCATGTAAAAATTTATGTGCGGTATTTGGAAAAGATATTGTAAATGTTCGTACTTGTCAAAGATGGTTTAACAAATTTTGTTCCGGGGATATGAAACTCCAAGAAAGTGATCGATCTGGACGACCATCCAAGATCGATAATGATGTTTTGCGATCCATGTTGGAAAATAATCCACATTTAACAAGTCGAGAAATTGCAGAAGAGTTTGGCATTCATCATACAACTGTTGAAGATCACATTAAATCTCTTGGGTTTGTGTTAAAGCAAAGTGTTTGGTTCCACATGAATTAACGGAAAGGAATTTGTCTGATCGTGTAAGAATGTGTTCATCACATCTGATTAGACACAATGTGGAGCCGTTTTTGGACAAGCTGGTTACTGGAGATGAAAAATGGATTCTTTACGAGAATATTAAGAGAAAAAAATCTTACTGCAAACCAGGAACATCACCAGCAACAGTTCCAAAACTAAGTATCAAGTCAACGAAAAGTACTGCTTTGTTTGTGGTGGGACAGGAAAGGTCCAGTGTACTAAGAGTTGCTGAAACAGGGAAAAACCATTAACGCGTATCTGTACTGCAATCAGCTGGATAAATTTAATACAGCAATCAAAGAAAAAAGGCCAGCATTAGTGTCCAGAAAAGGAATAGTGTTCAACCACGATAATGCTCGACCGCATACTGCAATGTTGACACAACAAAAACTGAAAGCGTTAGAATGGGAAGTCCTTAGTCACCCACCTTATTCACCTGACATTGCCCCATCTGATTATTACCTGTTCAGATCTCTGCATAATTATCTAACGGGAAAAAAATTCAAGTCTTTTGAAAGTGTTTCTAAGGCAGTTGCTGACTATTTTAACTCCAAGGACGAGAACTTCTACAAAACAGGAATTCACAGGTTTCCTGAAAGATGGCAACAGGTTGTAACAAATAACGGAGCATATATAATTGATTAATATTAAACACATATTCTTATAAATGAATTCAAATATCTTCTTTAAAATACGACAGAACTTTCCCTCCAACCCAATAATTCAGTGCATCTTAGAGACTAAATTAAAATTTCACATTTTATGCTTCACGAAATAATAATTTGCATTTTGTTATATTTTTTAAAGCTTAAAGAAAATTTAGGTAACTTTTAATTTATTTCGGAAAAGTTCAATATTAATTTAATTCAGATTCTCTGTTCTGTGCTTTTACTTCACTAAATCAAAACTTATATTTTAAACAACTTTTCAATAATACAAATTTACCATTGCACACAAATAAATTTTTATGAACACACACAAAATATTCCCAAACCGGAGAGTTTATAAGTGGTTAGTTCGTAAGGTTCGCGTACACTTCTGCGAATCATAAAGCTTTCTCCATTATTTACCATTAGTCACAATTTACATGTTGCTATAATTTCATTTCAGAAAGTAACTGTAAATGTTCGCCAAAATTAAGCATTCCTCGCCAAGAGCACGTACTACAGAAAAAATATGCTGGCGCCTTCTGTTGCAGATAGTCCGAAGTACGCCAATAATTAACAAAAATTCCTTTGAAACCTTAAAAAATTGATTAATAACGACATAAAACTATTCTGGCTACGCTATTCGATGGAGAGAAGTATATACTTCTAACTCATTCAATTCTGATTGAATCAATAATTTTTTTTCTTGTAGAAAATGTGTTCGAACATTTCGTCTCCTATACTTTAACATAGAAAATTGAATATCCATTTTAGATAAAGGCAAAATATTGCAAGTTTTCTTACAAAAATCAAAATTCTAAGAACGCTATTTAGTAAATAATTATATTTGTTATATCCATTGTAATTTATATTAGTATTAAAGCATTTTTTCTACCTGAAAATGTGTTCGAACTTTGAGCCCTATTCTTTAACATTAGCCGAGAACAGCCTTAAATCTCTAAATTAATTTTACTCTTCGTTATTTTCTCAAATTAAATAATTCGCATCGAGAGTCAATTTCGATGCAATAGATAAACTGATTTCATAAATTGGCCGAGACTTTTATTTGGATTTAACTATAGTATTTTTGCATTGATATTATATAAATATTTTGTTAAGGGTTCGTATTTGAAGAATAAATTGGAAATAGTCTGATTATTTATATATTCACAGTATATGCTATTAAAAACAGGAATAAATTATAGGAAACACCTAGCTAGATGAAATTACATTTAAAGAATTGCTTACGTTCGAAAATAATCAGTTCATTCATTGAATTTATACTAATTTTAGTTTACAGATTGTATGCAAGTACATTTTAGGAGAGGTGTAATTTTCTTCGAACATAATTTAATTTCAGCAGCAAGGTTACTGATGAACGAGTTAATTGAATAAAATACCCCATTCAAATTAACTCCAGCGAATGTTTTACTTAAAAAGAAAATTCCAACCAATTTATTAAAAGCCGAAACATTAAAACATTGAAATCTAGTTAAATATATGTTTCAAATTATTTAAGCATAGTTCTTTACAATTTTAAAGGATTATTTCGACATGACAAAATTAGTAAGAAAAAGTACTTGTGACATTTTAATAAAATTTGCTTTACACAGACTTAAAAAAGAAATATTTTCAACCCTATTATATCTTAATTGAATTGCTTTTATTTTAATTAAGATCACTTGACCTTCTTTGCAATTTTCTTTGCTATTTGATTACATAAAAATTATTCTTTTGAAGTCTTATAGTGTTTTTACTCAAGAAAAGAAAAAATGATTTAACATGGAAACTTAGATAAATCGCTGCAACAATTTTATAATTTTTTTAACTTTAAAAACACTCGGAAAATTCCAAAACTCTTCATTTTCTGTACATATTAATATTATAATATAGTTTTTATAACATTCTTAATGAGTATTCTCTTTTATAACATTCTCTCATTCTCTTAACTATCTTAATTTAATTTGCATATTTGCACACGTGAGACATCATAAATATAAATCACTCCAAAAGAAAACACTAGTAACAAAATAAAATCGTAAAACACTACAGTTCTACCTTAAAAAAATGAAAAATATGTTTTATGCAATATTTTGTAAATCATAGATTTCATCACTAGAAGTGCAGGCATTTTCAAAAAAAATTAATTATTCAATTAATTATTAGAAAGAAGCAAATTACAATAGGCAAATATTAACGCAATGCAAATTTGTTTGATCTATAGAATAATTCATACACTCTCAATCATTCATTCCATCAGTCAATTACAAACTAATTCAATCTTTCATTCCCTCACTCATTCACCAACTCATTATCTACTTCATTCATTCACTCATTAATTATTTAACTGACTTGCTAATTTACTCACTCATTCATTTATTCGCTTACTCCTCTTACTCACACATTACTTTATGCATTCATTCATTCATTAACACAATTCATAATTCATTTATTCACATACTTATTAATTCATTCACTCATTTATCAGTTCATTTATATTCCTATTCCCTCACATTTTCAAAATTTCTTTTTCTCACTCATTCATGAAATTCCTTCTTTCATTCACTCATTCATTCAATTGTACAATATATTCTGAAAATCTTTAATTTTAAAAAAATGCTCAGGTGACAATTCTTTTTGCTGACTAAAATAATAGCCCTATATAAAATTAATTTACTTTTGAGAAGTTGATGATGAAAAAATAGTATGGAATCACTATTACAACTAAATTAGAAGCGTGGTTAAGACTTAAAATATGTTTTTCTATATATTTTTTAATTCTATATCTTTCTAACTCTTTTTCTCTTACATACACAAGTTATTTTAAATAGAAAGATACTAATTTTAAAAAAATTATACAGAGTAAGAAATTTTTTTTAAAAAAGTAATTTTTCATCAGATTATAAAAATGCCTTAGCACTTTAAGTGCAAGACAGTCAGTGAAAATAAAAAAAATAAAAATATTTATGAGAAAAAGTGACTGATGGCTCCCGTCTATTGATCATTTTGTTTTCGTCAACGTAATGTTATTCCTGTGAAATTTCTACTACCGTTGTCATTTTTATCCTAATTTATTTATTTAAATGCAAAAAAGTATATCCAAACGAGTAAAAAATAATGTAGGATTCGGCGAATCACATTCTTCTTCTAATCTTAAAACATTTTTACTTTTATTTTAATGTTTCATTTATGGTTTTCCAATCTTTAAAGATATTCTAAATTAATTTCGAAAACGAAGAGAAAGTATAATTGTGCCAAAATTTATACTATGTTTTGCTGTTTCGGACGCACTTTTTTGCATTCAAATAGAAAAAAAAATAGGAAAAATAAGGAGAAAGAAGTAGAAATTCCATAGGATTAACATCACGTTCAGGAAATCAAAACGACCGGTGGGAGCCGTAAGGTTTCAAAGATCGATGAAGTAGCTTAAACCACTGTTGAAGTAAATTTCAACGAATTGGAACCTAATGTAGCTATAGCTATGAACTCTGGTACATATGTTTTTAAAAGGCCAAGCAACTGAAATTAGGTTTTTTCTTCAATATTTTGGACTTTATAGCTTTCTCTTTTCCTTAACTGTCTAGTGTTATGGGGTCGAATAATCAGACTCTAATAAACAGTTAGAATCGAAAAACGTTTTGTTATTTCAGTCAACTATATTACTACTTTTCAACTAGAGAGGAATAACTTAAGCCATTCCCGATATAAGAAAAACAAATAGCACGCAGTAGATGGCGCAAAAACTGAATCCAAGTTTACATGTAAATCCAGTCATTGGGTAAACTTATTAACTTATTAACTTAAAACTTATTAATATTATTCGATTGTATTAAAATGATTTATATTTTTATAAGTACAATATTACCAATAGTAATAAAACATGCGTTTTTGATATAAGGGTGGCTTTTCAGATTATATTTAATACATTTGATTTACTAAAAAGTTCCTCATAAATTTTTCTTATATTTATAATCCTATAATATCACGTTTTCATAATATTTCTTTTGATGCATAGCTCAGAAATGTTATACAATATTTAACATTAGAAAGGTTTAGATTTATTGAAATATTAGAGCAGATTTCTCAGATAAAAATATTCATTTGATAATCATTATGTTTCAAAAGTACTTGAAACGCTGCATAAAATCGGGAAAAAAAATAACAAGAAATTTATTTGTTTTTTAGTCTGTCTCTTCTTAATATTTAAAGCTACTATTCTTAAAAAAAGATATACTTAATGAAATAAAAAGTATTACAAACATAGAATTAGCTTAGAGAAAACAGTAAATAAAACACAAAATGAGAAATACGAAAAAAATGATGGATTGTGGATTTATTCTAGACTTTGCAATTTTACAAAATTATATGATACACTACATATTTTCTCCTTTAGCGAAACAATACATCACATATGTGATCATAATAAAACATATAGGTTATCGCTTAACTATTGCCAAATTATCATTGATCTTTTCTGAGAGTTTATTTAATATTTTGTGAAATATTTTGAAATTGATCACTTTTTTTGTTTTTCACGAAATTTTGATGTATTAGCATACATAAGCTGTTTATTTTGAAATACCAGAATATTCCGTTTAGAAATTTTTAATATTATGTGCAGTGAACATTATCACAGGTAAGTACTAGGAGGCAATTTACAGCAAGGGGGAAATGAGAATTTTACTTTTTTTTTAAGATTAAATGGATGAAAAAAAGAGTTTTCTCAGGTACATTTAATTTCATAGACATTATTTGCATAAATATTTAATTAAATTTAGGTTCCTTGGTTCCATGTTAAACATTTAAATTACATTTATATGAATATTTTAATTCAATTATTTCTAATAATTTAATGTTAAAAATTCAAATCACTTATAAATATATGAAAACTATTTTGTCTAAGATATTAAAAAGCAGCGAAATTACGCAGTACTTATTTTAATCAATATCTTCATTAATCATTTATATTTTAGTGTCAGTACGATTCCAGATCTTTTTTCCTTACATAATAAATGCAAATATAATCATTTTAATTCATTTTCTTTTTAAATATATTCACTGGTTAAATATTGCTGAAAAAGGCTTAAAAATTAGAAGAGGATACGCATTTGAGAGGACTAGGACACATATTGTTTACATGATGTAATATATGTTGTCTGTTTATTAACATCGTATTTAGAGAAGTATAATTACTTATTACCCAACACTTCCCTTACCTCAATTCCAAAACTTAAATTATCTTATGTTAATTCTAAGGGCAGTTATAACAAATTTAAATCAACTAAAACACTCTCAAGTTATTAATCACTAAAGTATATTAATATGTAATCATACTTGATTCTTGCCACACATTTAGTGCGCCGTTCTGGAGTTCTGTCAATAGTTAATGGGATTGATAGATGGATTGTTTATTAAAGTTGCTCTTAGAAGCGGCAAAAGCTTTAATGGCATAATGGACTTCGTAATTTTGAGCTTGGTCTAGAGATGAGAACGACATCTGAGCTGCAACTTCTCCCTCCAAACTTTCACTCCAAATCAACGGTAGGATTTACAGACTTGATAGATTTAACAGGCATCATCCCCAAGATGTGCGCGACCCCAGTGATGCCACCTAATGCAGAGGGTCAAGAACCGAAACTACGACTCAACGAAACCACGCCAACATAAGCAGTTGACTATGACAACTAGGCTTCAACCGCTGCAGTTGAAAAGGAACTTGGTTTCAAAGAAAGCTTTAGTATGAACCTAATTCCAATCAAGTCACAACTACCTTGTCTTAATAGCTAAAGCATTAGTCAGAGAGGAATTAGTATGAATTACTGATTTTCACTGGACCTGAAAACCTGAGTGAGGTGTTCTCGTTATTGGAATAATATGTTATTATTTTAGACAGGGATGTTCTACTACAAGGATTTTTGGGGATGTTCCACTTTAAAAGAATTCAAAATGAACAAGACATCAATTTCTTGAAATCTACAGAATTTAATTGAACACTTTACATTTTATAAATCAGCAAGTGATGTGTCATCAAATTTATAAAAAAATTAAACTGAATCTTAATTTTATCAAATATATTTTTGTTAGAAAATTATAAAAGTACATTCAATACACATACCAGTGATAAATGTGTTTGTTGATATAATTCTCATAGATAAAAATTGTAAATTGTGTCTCAGAATCTCGAACTATTTTCCCTGAACCTTTTTCATTCTCTTTAAAAGCGCGCTGATTTCGGGAGAGCTGACAGTAAAGTGACGTCAGCATCACGTAACTCTTGCAGCTGATTCGGGTACCTGGAAAGGCCCACTACCCCGCCACTTTCAATTTACTTCGCTTCTTAGAGTTATCATCTCTTCTTCACGCATCACTTCCGCTAAGTAGAATGCAATTTTGTTTGAAACCTTTAGCATAAATTGAGTTGGAAATACGGTTCGTTGCTACTTTTAAAATCTTGTTTGTTGGATATGCAAAAGAATTAATATTTTTTTTTTGTTAAATATTTAACGGTTATTTTTTCAGGCTATTCCGGTAAAGTTTGAGACATAACAGAAAATCGTTGAGGATTAACCTTCAAGAAAGATTCCAAAAGAGAAGAAATGAAGATTAAGAGACGGAATACAATGGAATTGTCACTTGTGTTACAGTCGATGTTGTTGTTGATGATGAAATCCAATGCTTTAGTGGCATCTGCTGATGATTCAAGCTTCTTGACAAATGGTAAGTAGAGCTCAAAAACTTTTTTTTTATCGCTGCGTGCATTACATGCGCACTGTCACGTACAGAATGTTCCCTTGAATATGTTCCTATAGTTGCTCCTTTATTTGTAACTTATTTTAGCTTTTGAAAAAAATCATATATATCTACTTCAGCTTCTGTGGGATTTGTAATTGAATTTATTCTCATAAGTAGACAAAAAATCCATTTGATTAATGATTTAAAATGTTTGCATCAAATACATTATTTTCTAATACTGAATTAAAGCTGCTTTTAAAATTAAAGTGCAACATTTAATAAATAGATAAATACAAAACCTATTATTAATAAAAGCGTTCACACCGGGAATGTGTAAAATTCCCTAATGAATATGATTTCATTTAGCTCAGCTTTAAAGCGACGGAAAATATTTATATTTTTCTGAATTTCTAAAGATTAGTGAGTATTATAACCCCAATAAACAGGGGCACGGAACTGATGTCATACTCGTTCGGCCTCCTTTCTGCGTTAAGACGGATACACCGATAAGGATCGTGTGTATCTACTACTAGAATGTTATGTACCACCTCTGCTATGTTATTGTAATTATTTTTAACTGGAGTGTTATTTACATACAGATAAACTAGTTGTGTTGATATACAAGATAAATTAATTTTTTTCAATCAAGCTAAATTAGATAATATATATATAATCTGAATTATTATTTGCGCAAGTGCAATTAGATGGAATATATTTGAATAACTGAATTGAAAGTTACAGAGCACCAAAGTTGTTAAAGATTGGATAGTATTATTTAATATACTTTTTTTCGTTTTGATGAACATAATGTATTTTAATCTGAATTAATTTGAAGCATTTTTTTTATTCTTACGCTTTAGGCTGTTGGTTTATTTATTATTATTCAATACATACTTTTTGTTTTAATTTACTGCATTAATATATTTTGAATGAATTATTTGGAAGCATTTTTTTTTTCATTCCTTTTTATAAGTAGTTATTGAAACTTTATTTAGTAGAACATCAATTATTATAAAACTTGAGTTTCAGAAATTTATTTCAGCTATTAAGTAACACAAATCAATGTCAAAGCAGTAAGAAAAAGGTAAGAAGAAGAATACTAAAGAAGAATAACATTAAAAAATTCTTTTCTGGAAAGTTGATAGATTTGAAAAGATAGTAAATGAAATTCACTACTTTATTTCTTAAATTCAGGGTAATCTGCTGAATAGCTCATAAAATAATACAAATAATACATACTCACACACACATTTATACACACACACACACACACATATATATATATATATATATATATATATATACTCATTTTCATTAATGTTTGTGTGCCAAGAAGTAAGAATAGAATTGTTACGAAACTTGGTATAAAGGTACGTGTCAGGCAGATATGCAAATTATTAGAAACGCGCAGCATTATTGAGCATTGCGTACTACAACTAGAAAGGACTTGAATTTTTTTCCACCTAGAATTAAAAAAAAGATAAGAGAGCTTGTTAAAGTGTATTTAATGTGAAGCAGAACGACGTGATTAAACTAGAGAAGTCATTACGACGCCATCGGAGGCAATATGAGCAAATGTCAGAATTCGAGATGGGAAGAATGATAGGTATGATGGGAAACGGGTGGTCAATTCAGTGAATAGATCGCCAGCAAAGCCGTTCTGACATTACTGTGAGGAGATGTTGGGGCTAGTGGACAAGAGTGAAGTCTATGACACGATGATCCATCTCAGAACGCCCTCGACAGACCAATAGTCGACAAGACCGTCAAATAAAACGACATTCACGCAAAGAAACAACTGTCTCATTGTCCAGCATCCATACTAAGGTAGGATCTTTAATACTGTGTGTTAGTCCGCACCATCCCAAGGCTCCTGGCTGAAGAGCAGTTGCTGTCGTGGCGCTCATTACGTGTATTGACTTTGATACCCAGGCCCCGTTGCCTCCGTTTGAAAGGTTGTTTCGCTTGAAGGGACTTGACTGCAACCGAATGGAATTAGATCGTTTTTAGCGACGAAATCAAATTCAATTTGGGCAGTGATGACAATCTTGTAAGTGTGGGGAGGCCCTATGGTAAACCTATCAATCCTACTAACTGTGTACAGTGGCTCATCTATTGATTTGACAAGAAGAAAATTCTTAAGATACTTATGAAATAATGAATTTATAACAAGAAAAAAAATATCTAAAAAAATTTTAATTTTTGCCTAGAACTCATACAACTTTTGTAGAAACCCATTATACGGTAAGAAAAAAAATGCATTTTTGCTGATAAATTAGAAAATAAACCCGCATAAATGGAAATTATTCATAAATAAATGTGTACTTAAGAAAAGTAAAAACGTTACCAATTTTTCAATTCACTTATAAGTTTTTAGATATAAGAATTCAACATTTTTTGTGTGTTATACTACACTTTTTTTTTAATTACATTAAAAATAGTTGTACTAAAACGGAAACAAGCATAAACTATCATTATAGTTATAATACCATAAAACCATTAACACTCATGCATTAATTTAATGCATATTTTTATTCATGATAAAGAAATATGTATTTCATAATCTATATAAAGTGGGAGAAAATCCTTTAAATTTTCAAGTAAAACAAAGCTAGTGTATTTCATTTGCGTTAAAATGCAGCTATTATATCTATAGCTAAAATTATTAAAATTGAATATAAATGAAAATATTGAAAATGATTTCATTTTATGGTGTATAAGATAAGTTTGCAAATGTACAAAATATATAAATGAAATTGACTCAAATTTTAATTTATATTTTAAAGTAAATTTTGTATTCTTAAAATAACAACTATCACAGTTTTTAAGGTTTATTGGTCAATACAAAATAAAATATATCTACTTTCTTACTCAAAAGCGAATCTACTGTAATTATCATTAGTTTAAATTTCATTATATATTTGCAAGTAATATATTTAAACAAATTAATTAAAAAAACTATTGCAAGATAAGTCTATTTTCATCAAGTAAGATAAATATCAAACAATTGAAGGAATCCTATATTTTCGGATACCTAAAGTAATTTTTAACTTTTTGTACGTAGATAACACAGACTACGTTTTAACTTTTTGTACGAAAAAATTTAATTGCTTAAATTTTTATTCAGTCATGCAAATATATCCCTTATTCTTCTGCAAAATATTTATTCTTCATTTTAATCTTGTGTAAAATTTGAAAATAAATAGTAATGATAAAATGTCGAATCATTTCAATCCGAATACCTTCGAGCCTCATCCATTTTACCTTCATATAAATCGTAGACTGACCGAAGTGGTGTTCAAGGCATACGCGTATTGTTCAAGGCATTCGCAAGGTGCATTCGAACTATCTTACGAGTATGCAAACACCATCCGTTTCACACACATACTCATATTAGAACATTTTGACATTTTGTGACTCGATGTAAAGGCAACACATGTAGTTTGGGTCCAAAATTATTAAAAAAAATCACTTAGAGGGAAATAAAATATTTCAAGACGAGACCGACTTCCAATTGTTGACTGTAAATTCAACTGAATATAGCGAAATCACTTTTGAGCTGATTCTACAATAATATTTGAAGTAATTCATAGCAGAATAATTTAAACTAATAGTTATAGATCATTCTAACTTTTTGCAAAGGCGCTTTAATACTGAAATTCATTGAATTTTTAATGAGTCTGATATTAAACGTATTAAAGTGAAACGAATGAAACTGGGCTTTTTATATTGTTAGAATGAAAACTTGAATAGAATGAAAACTTGAGAAAATTGTTAGAATATTGATAGAATGAAGAACTTTAGAATATTGTTAAAATTAAAACTTGAATTTTTGTCATTAAACGAAAATTCAAGTTTTTTTCAAAGCCCTTTACTAGTTGGAAAAGAGCTAAACCAAATCTACGGTTGCTTGTTTCCGAAGAATTGAATTTTAATATCACTGGAGAGAGGAACTGGCGGATTAGGGCAAAAGACAGGCTATCTTAAAAGAATCTTCAAAAGACTGTCTTGATCCATTCTGACGGTTGAGTCAAAATGTGATAACGATGTAGATAATCTAAAGGCCTCTTTTCAATCAGTTTGTTGGTTTTTATCTTTCTTACAATTGAAATGACTCGCGTTCATTTACTTCTGATTAGCCTGAATTCATTTAAATATATTGATCTATGCATTGTCCAATGAAAGGATAATTGAATGAGCATGGTTCTTCCATTCTGTTGCCAGTGTATGTTTCTTTATAATTAATTACTTTAATCTACGAAGTTAAATAGTTTTCTGTCAAAATAATAACTTAGTAAGAACAATGGAACATAGTAAGAATAAACAATAATATGGCAATAAAATAATACTGTAAATGTGAAAATTAAGGCTATAGTGTTATCTCGGTTCATCTTGCCGATTGGTTCTTCATGCTTTAATAATAACTTATTTTAATTTGCCATTTTATAATCCGTTTAAGAGTCGCAAGCCATGGTATCTGTAAGACAAAGTTTCTATTATTATTTTATACTATTAAAATATTTTTAATGCTATAATATTGCTTTATTTTGTTAGCAGCATAATTTTACAACAGGGTCATAAAACAGTTCATCAATATACGAATTTCTTGCAGCCTATCCGTTCATTCAATCGAAATGAAATTTCAGATATTCTTATTTGAAGGTACGCGATAGAAAATGCATTGATTTAAAACAATAGATCTCTCACAGTTACGGTTGTCTTGAAAAAATTCAAAATTTTAGAAAGATGATTCCCACTTTTTTTCTTGCGCAATTTGATCAATGTATTAAAAAATCATAAATGATGTTGGAACGATACAAGTGAAAAAAGGTGCCAGCGTAAAACATTTGCAAATAAGAACATTGTAAGGAGTTGATGAAAACAGAGAAAGGGAGAGGAAAAAAAAACTGTATCGAAATTAAAAGTGCTTTCCTTTGCAGACGTTAATACATCATACGGGAGATTGTTTGCAATAATGATGAGTGTAAAATTACAGGAAACATTTGTATAACTTCAAATTTTATATCACTTGACAATATTGACAAATTTTGTCAATTTGATGCGTGCTCCTTAGATTTCAGTTAACATAAATGCAGAAATCCATCGGAGTAGGGTCAGGCGATAACGGTGGACACAAAACTATATCTTTCGGAAGGTAAATCTATTATCAATGAGTTGTTGCAGCAATTGTGTAACCTAAGAGATGATGTGAGGAGGAGTGCCATCCTGCATCCTTACAACGCCATCAACAACGTTTTGCTGCTGCGATTTTTTAATTATGTAATTCTGTAACATTGTTGGATACCGTGAAAACATGATGGAAAATGTTTTCCTACCTGTGGATGTAACTTCTTAGAAGTACAGCCTGAAAACGAATGTGTTGTCAATGACTCACCTTACAGTCACTTTAGCTTCGTATAAAGGAGCTGATGCTACACCTTTAGGATGTTCGTCAGTCCAGTGAAGGTTGTTCTTGGAGTTTATGTACCTTGTTTAGGATAAATCTCTTCCTCCTTCCATAACATCGGTGGTAATCACCTGTTATAATCATCATATTTGGCATAAATGAAAGGAAAAAGATTCCGAACTCGACACGCTGTTACTCATCTCAAAATTACATTGTCTGGATGCACTGCAATCTATAAGGAAACATCTATTGTCTGAATGCACTGCAATCTATAAGGAAACATCTATTGTATGGATGCACTGCAATCTATGAGGAAACATCTATTGAACAAAGCGCAGAAACATGAAAAGTGGTTTTCAAGATATCCATATTACCGGCAAAACTTACAGATGTTGGTCAGATCGTGGTTTATTACATGTTCAGCAATTTCTTAATTTTCTTTTATTAAACCACATGAAGATTTTATAAAACATAGATCTTGTTTTAGTTTATAATACATCTGAAAATTATCGATAAATAACTTTTAATTATCTATTCCTTCTTATTCCTTATTTTAATACTAGAAATAATAACATCTTGATGGTATTTGCACAGAACTTAATTTTCAACGATAAACTTAACAAAAACAAAAAAAAAAAAACAAAAAAAATGACAATTCTGCAGCACAGCATAGAAAGTTGCAGCTTATTTTCTTTGAAATAATTTTAAATAGCAGAAGACAAATTCCGAGAAAACATTATAACGGCAGCAGGCCTAGAGCTGCTTATCGCGAGCAACACCAAAAGAGTTCCTGGAAAGCTAGCATCTAGAACAAAAATTAAAATCAATTTCTTCTTATATCAGTATGCCACGTGAGTTTTACATATAAGTGGCAGCTATATCCACCACGAAGACTACGCGATTACTTGGATTCTCGTTATTAACCGAATTAAACTCGTACTGTTTCGGCTGCACTATCCCCCCGTTCCGACAAAACATATTACCAATTCACCTCGTTGTTTCCTTGTAAGTATCATCATTTTCGCACGTTGAAACACATGATTGAAGAAACGATTTCCACATATTGCTTATTAATGTTTTCCCTCAAGCAATGCTTTGTACATGCTGTTTTGTCATTTATATTTGTACTGTCTGTTCCGTCATGTACGCAAAGTGTGTCAATGCACCTTCTTTCTCTGTTGCCATTGGTCTTTTACAATGAACTTTGCAATGATTTTACGCCGGAACTTTTCGTCGTATGTGTGTTGGTGAAATGCCATTTATAGTTCCTTAATGCGCTTTCAATTTGTACTTGAAAAGAGTATGAGGCATTTTTAAATTTTCGAAATGTTTTCACTGTAAACGCAACCATAACAGTTTATTGTTTTAAATCATTCCATTCTCGAGCAATAACAATCAAATAACAATAACTGATATTTTATTTTTATTGGATGAATAAATAGGCCACTGGGGGTTCATATATATCTGGGTAAATTTTTTTCCCTGTATGTATTTAAAAACCAAATGTTTTGGGTTTAATAATATTTGTAATAAAAATCACACAACATTTAATGCACACAACGTTCATGCGGATTAAATGGATGCATAGTTGTACAATACGGATTTAATGAATGCATAATAAACAGTTTATAGTACGGATTCCATGATTATATAATCAATAACTTACAAATAAAGTTGTAAGCTTTTGATTCAAGATCTATTTGAAGAACTCCAAGATAATTAAAACTTCATTAATTATCTCCTCTATCAGTAGTTAATTCATAACAGGTAAAATTTCAAAATAATTTAAGTAGAATTATAATGCTATGACAAAAATTCTACATATATTTCAAGTAGCTTTGGAGAAAACCATGGTTTTAAATAACATCCAACAATTCTACATTAGTTTTAAATGAAGATGGATTGATTGGGTTTTTTTTTTTATTAACCTCGCACTAAAAGTATCACGAAGGCTATTGGTAACGAACTACGTAATTTTGAGCCTCGATCAAGTGAAAAGAACGACTCTTCAACCAGCAGCTACCTATCCTAACTCCTACACTACTCCATGAGAGGAATTTGAACATCGACAGATTTAACGTGAATCAGCCCCAGCTACACTTAAATGAAGAATTCGCCTCGTTTAATGCTATTTGTTGATAAATAAATAATATCGATATGATTAATTCTTAAGTATTCGACAAAAAGTAAAAAATAATGTAATAAGTAATGTATTCAAGATCTTACTATTGAATCTCGAACTAGTTCCTATTTAACCAATTTCCTACTGTGCATGAGAATTTTGCTGAAGACAGATTATCGTATGATATTGTAATTTCCATTTTAATATTTTCTTTAAAAAAGAATCTCTATGTTTTTTTTTTTTTTTTTTTGCTATTTTTGTAGCAAAGTAATTTTTCAAACATATTTTGTCTAATAAACATTGCTATTTGGATTATTTGAAGTCTGTCGAGTTTAACTATTAGTTACTCTATATAAATAACTTAATTTTCTTAATTTTAGAGGATTCTACAATACCAAAATAACAAACTAAATAATAAGTCAATGACTCAAAATTTACTTAAGGAATACCAAGTGCATTAAATTTTCACCAATTTCCGTTTTTGTTCATTGTTTTTAGGAGGAAATGTTGCATAATTAATGTAAGTTACATTAAAATAATAATCCACCTGCGAAAAATATGTAGGTATTTTTACATTGGTTTCAAGACAAGTGACTTTGCAAATGAATCTCTGCAAGAAATATTTTTGTTTAGTTGATAACAAATTTCCCTCGTTTAATAATATTTGATGATAAATGAATTAGATTTATTTGAATAATTATTCAAGCTTCCACCAACTAATGAATATCATAACAAGCAATAGTTTCAAGATCTATTTAATATACTTTTTTTCAAACTAATTTAATTTCAACGGCTTTCTCTTTTGATAAACAGTGAACACAAATAAGAGGTTGCTCGGAACATGGAAAAATAAATACAGAACCAGACAACAAGTATGTTTCATGGCTGGTTTTCCATGATGTTCTTTACACAAACTAGACAGCTGGGATTAACATGTTCCGATGACTTTTGATGGCTTGTTATCCATTACCTGGAGTCAAAGAAAAAACACCGTGTGCAACAACGGAAACTAAAAGCCACTGAATGAAAGTGCGAAGTTGAATCTAAACACCAGATCGATTGTCAAATAGAAGGTTCGCGGAGTAAAATGAGTGGTAGTGGAGAGGGAAGTATTCAAACGAGAATATTTTGTTTCCAGACTAAAATTTTTAAGAAAAACTGGGAGAGGAATCTTCTCTCTTCTGAAAGAGTGACATAATTTAGAGGGAGTTGAGTGTAATGGCAGGGAAAATAGTACTAAGAAGTGTTCTCTTGTTTTCAGAAGAGAATCGCTTTTTAAGCATGTTGAAATGATTTTGTAAGGAGTTCATTGTGGGAGAGATATGGGATCTGTATGTAACAAGCATGACAGCATGATGAATGACACGGTCTTGTATGTAATAGGGCATGAATATTTCGTGGAGTCTGGTTTTTAGTTAATAATTATGGGAAATATTTATTTGCTGGTGGAATCGAACAAAATGTGAATGGAGTGAATTGTCAAAGAAATGAAATTTCAATTTCTGAGAAGTTTTTATGAAATTTATTTTTTATTATATTTGTATATTATTTAATCTTTTGTCCACTTAGTATGTTAAGGAATTATTTGTGAAGACAAAAATATGAATATATAAAAAAGAAATCAAAAGTCAAAATTAAGAAAATTTAAGAACAATTAAAAGTGCATATAATACAGCTTATAATTAATAAAAATTTATTTTTATATCTTAAATGGACAAATAGCATGTTTTTACTAAATAAAATTATTTTTTCTTCCGAAAGAGTGTTTGAATTATGAATACTAATCACTAAATACTTTACAAATCCATTTTTCGAATACTAAAATGTTATGATAAAAATGGCATTTAAAAATTAAAACCAGAGAATTTAATGTAGAATCTAAGTATACCGTTTTCTTGAGAAATATAATTTAAATATTTTTTAAATTGTAAACATTTATCATTGAATTCTGAGAACGAATAAATATTCCATAAGAATATTAAATATTTTGAATACTTTTTCCTTTACATTTTTAACAAATGTTTAATGATTGTCATTAACTAAAAGCATTTTAATTGTTAAAACAAGATAATGCCTATCATAAGTATTAATATTAAAGTAACAAAAGGTTTAGACTCCTTAAAGGGGCGAATATAAGAATTAATATTTTTCAAATCAACTTAATCTTAGAAATGAAGGGTTAACCAGTTTTGAGTCACTGTGATATAATTCATAGGAATTTTTACAGCCAGATGATAATAGAAGAGATTATGTAAAATATAAATGGCTAAAGAAGTACTAAATATTTTTCAACTATACATCTCTCCTTAAATTAATTTTACAATTTTTGTATAAATATAACTTACTTTTCAAATGCAAAGTTTATCACCTTATTGAAACGATTGTATTTCATTCATATTCTTTCAATTAAATACAAAGCAACTAATGATGTTATTTAATGGAATGGAAAAATTTCCATACATATGAATAAATAATTTTTAAAATTATAAGTTCTTAAAAAATAAATATGCATAATTCAATTCAGTTACACAGTATGTAACCATATAACTTAGAGACTAAGTCAAAGTTTAATAATTTTTATTTAACATAATTATTTTGGTAATTAAAGACTCAGATAACTTAATAAGCATTATACTGCAAAAACAAATCATTAACGGAATAATATAGTCATTATAAGAAAATTCATTTTATTCATTTACAACAAAATTAAAAAAATCTCGTTAAATTATTTCACTTAAACTACAATCGAACAGCAATGGTATTGAATCCTAATCAAATATAATTGAATATTTGTAAGAAACGGATTTACACTTTTGTTCTAAATAAATGAAGAATTAAGCAGCGAACTTACATATAACTAAGTTTTCATTAACTTAATTACCTACTGATTAAAAAAGAAGCAATATAGCCTGTTATTTTTTTTATATATAAAAAGTACTTTTTTTTAAATTCCTCTATTAAAAAGATATTTCCTTATTATTTTTATAAAAAATAATAAGATAATTCTCACACACATGTGAAGATGAAATCTCTTAATAATTTTGGATTTTTTTTAAAAAAACATGTAACGAAGATATAAAAAAATGTTTTCATAAATTATTTCTCTGATAAAAAAAAGGGATAAAATTTGTAACTTATTTAGAAATGACTAGGACCTGTGGGTTTTACTTTCTCCTCCAACAACATACATGAATCGTTCAGAAGCCACAATGCGGTTTGCTTCATTTTTTCTACTTCAAACAGACTATTTTTATAGCTCAATATATATTTATAGTAATTTCAGAAGCCAATGTGTGTACAATTTCTTCTTAAACAATATTTTTTAATGTAAGCTATGAAATAAAAAAAAAACTAAATTCTTCTTTCAAAATTTATTGGTAACACTAAAAATCAACAAATTCAAAATAACTATAAATGTTACTTTTGCTATTTAAAATTTCTCAAGATATAGATTTGAAATGAACACCAATTCCTTGTGAGTTTTATGTGCGAACTTTATTTTATTTAGAACTATCTAAACTTTGGTTAGAACATAAAATACATTGCATTGAAGTGTTTGTTAAAATTATTTTGTCTTATCAAAAAGAATAAATAATTTTCTTTAGAAACTGTAAATCTCTGACTTTTTAAAATTTAAGAAATAGATTTATTATAAGGGTATATATATAAAAATAAGTTTGTCAAAGGAAACAGAACACTATAAATGAAAGTAATACCCCTTTTTATTCTAATTCGAAGATAGTTAATCTTATTGATAATGTTATATCGTCAGATGATAAGCATGCAGATAATAATACAAAGTACCAAGAAATTGGTAAGAATTGCACCAGGAATCCTGGTAAATGGTTTCAAAATACTAAAAAACTAAAAATGATGCAAGGTGAACGATATCAAATTAAAAAAAGAGAATAATTCCTGCTTATAAAATTGATGATAAAACTTACAATGGATAAATAAACATAGAAGTATCAAAACAAATGCAGTATTATTTTTACATACAATTCTTATTTTTTTAAACTGCCAAAAAGAATTAGTCCTAAAGCTTATAAGATGTTGCTATTGTCCTAGTAAATGCTTACGTTTATATTTACACAACCTAATTTATGTTTTTATGTACATATCATGTTTTATTGCAGGGCCTACCCTTTAAAAAATTTTCACATACTTTTCTGATCAAATTAATAAATTAAAACTTTTAAAAATTAATGTATTAGAAAACGTTAATTTTTCAAAGGTTATCAAAGGCAGCTCGATAGACGCATGCAAAACAGGTGACTGCTGTTAAGAGACTGATACCTTCCTCTACACGCTCTGTAGATGGCAGACTTCTGTTGCAGGTGGCACGGCTGTACTGCAGGTGTGAAATACGTCATATTTTTTCACAGGTGTTCGTATTATTTTGTCTTCCATCTGTATATATATATATATAAATATATATATATATATATAATACATACATACATTATATATATATATATATATATAGAGAGAGAGAGAGAGAGTGCTTCGTTACACATAATGAAATGAGTATTTCCGCATTGAGTTATATATAAATTGAAATATTCGTAAAAAACCTACTTCATAGTAAAAAGTAGAGGTTTCCATCTTTTATATTGCTTAAGCTTCCCCGAAAAGGAAATTAAGAAAATTTACACCTCTACACTTTTCGTTTTTAGTAGATATAATGTTATGTATGTTTTAAATCATTAAGCATTATAACAAAAAAGCGTGAAACTACAATTAGTAGAATAATAATAAGGTTTAGCTACATAGTTTATAAGCATATTTAGCGTTCATGAATATTTATTTTTATGTAGGGTTTTTTTTCGGGTATATCGATTCAATTTAATGTGTTTATTAATAAGATACTGTACTGCTGGTAGGGATTTTCTAAATTATATTGTAATGTAAATCACTGTGAATTCTCTTATATCTACAAACGAATCCTGTACATGTGCACGGTACTATACCTCTCTGTTATGGTAGAGTACATCCTCTCTCATGTAGAAGACCTTTCTATGACTGGCATTCTTTCCCATAAATTGCACTATTACCAACGAGGCAATACTTCTCAACATAAGTGTTGAGATGTAACATTATGTTATAGAATTTTTATTTCAGTTTGGAGAGTTTTCACAATCTGACTCTCCAGATATGTAAGAATTAGCATCCGAATATTACATCAAATTCCTTCATGAAATACATTACAGAAATTGTTCAAAGTGGAATAACGAATGCACATCAATACATTTAGTAAAAAAATAATCTATAAACATAAGAGAAATCATAAAATAAAACAATCGGATTTAGAAACTCGCTAGCTACAATGACATATGCTCATTGTCTGAGAAGGCGAGACTGTATCACATTCAAAATATTCAGCGTCAGTTTATACAGTTCCATTGCTCATGGTTGATTGATTTTAAGGTGGTTTGTCGTTCCAAATTTAACATCAAAAGACTTTTTATTACAACTTTGGTGTTATAAAACATCTTTTGAGATGTTATAAAAGGTCTCATATCCGAGTTGTACAAAGTGATGATGTTCATGACGATATGTTTTACTTTATATTAATAAAGTTACTTTGTGGAAAAAAAAATGACAAAACTTACTTCCGGTAAAAATGTCTCTCGTAATTTACTAAACATGTCAATACAATTATTTTTTTTTCTTTTCAAACAAAATAGGCATTTAAGATATTTCCCTTTCGTTTATTTAGTCATAATTTTGGATTCGAATTTTCAAGACAGAATATCATAAAAAATTACAGATGATTATTTAAATAACTGCGTAAAATTTTAAACTCTATTATATTTTAGAATAGAAATTGTAAAATGATTAGTTGATATGATTTTGTGTTACTTTATTTACACACTCTTAATTATTATTTTTGAATTAACTCATGTACACTAGTGTAAGATATTAAGAGAATTTTCTTATTTTATCTAAAATCTCCAGAACTATTGGACATATTTTAATAAAATTTGGTGTGAACATAGGTTGATGTAATACAAACAAAATAAACATTCAACAGATATAATAGACACCCATGTTTGTGCGTAACACTCATGGGATTCTAAGGGTCTGAAGCAGCGGTAGTAGAATAGACAAAAGAAATGGGTAAATACGGGGTATGGTCCCCTTTTACAGCTATACACGCCTTGCAGCGTGATGTCATAATAAGGCAGTTTATCAATAAGGCAGTTTATCGGTTCCAGTGGCAATTGGTTTCACTGATTCACCAACGCAGTCTTCAGTTCCTGGATGGTTCTCGGAGGGGAGTTGCGAGTTGCAATTGCCCTCTTCAGAGCGTCCCAGTCATGCTCTACAGGATTTAGGTCAGTAGATCTTGCTGGTCAATCTATCCGACGAATATCTTCACTCTCGAGAATTTCGTCGACCAGAAGAGATCTATGTGGCCTCGTGTTATCGTCCATTAAGATGAATTCGGAGCCCACTGCACCACAGAAAAGGCGAACATAGGACTCCAAGACCTCATCCCTATACCTCACACCAGTCACAGAGCCTCTGTCAAAGGCATGTAGAGGTGTACGGCCATCCAACATGATGTCTGGCCAGTCCATTACACCGCCACCACCATAATTGTCGTTTTCGTGAATATTGGAGGGTAGGTAGCGGGTCCCTGGCTCTCTCTATATGAAAGTACGGCGAGAATCGGTATTTAGGCTGAAACAGGACTCGTCGGTGAACAGAACTGTCACCCATTACTCCAATCGATTGCTGCACCATTACTCCAATCGATTGCTGCAAACAACCCTCTCTCAGTCAGTCTTTAGAAACAGTCACCCTTGTTACATGGGTTCCTGTGGCTGCATACAGGCCCGAGAGAGCTAATAAGTTGTAGCCCCTCTGTTACGCCTCACTAAAATGGATGAATGACGATCTTCTCTGGCCGTCGTGGCTCTTGGACGACCTTGCCCAGGCTTTCTCTCGATGGGTCCAGTATCCTGGAACTGTTTCCATAGTTTACACGCGACGCTGGGCATTAAATTAAACTCTCTGCATATCTGGACTTGTGATTGGCCTGCCTCTAAACTCCCCACAAATTGCCACCTCATTCCATCATCTATACGTTGGTGGTTACTCTGTTTCACTGTTCCGATGTGATTTAAACCGATTGATGCAAGATAACACAGAGAAATTCGCGAAGGTGTGCTAGCAAACGAAATTCGTCTTACCCTCCACGCGCTTATAAGGCCTGTTTTTCTGCTGGCTCCGCCTAAACATACGTGTACGCTTACGTATTTGCCGTACAAAATTTGCATTCTTATCTAGAAGCAGTTGTTTTTTCTTCAATTAAGTTCTTTTCATCCAATTCATTAAAATATGCAAATTCTCTTAATTTATTTCAGCAGTGGAAGTAAATGCCTATTCTAAGCAAAAATGCATTTTTAAATACAATCCTGTATCTGATTTATTATAATATTGTGATTAGAAAGTAAAACCTATAACTTAATTCAACTTTCTCAAAAATTAAGCAATTTATTCTCAATGACTTAATAATATTTTTATGCACCATTCCTAATAAAAAGGTTGTTGATTTCTGCTCAGGACAAATATGGATAGTCGACAATAAATCGCCTTCTATTTTTCTAAAATGTCATTCGTCTTGTTTTTTAGCTGTCATGGATTCGGAAGAGAGATCTTCGTATACTCACTATGTGAACAATTACCTACACCACTGACCAGCGTTTCAATGTCATCCATACAGACGATGTGGAAGATTGGAATCTACAAATACGACATTCGCGTGAGTCGGATTCCGGTGTCTACGAGTGCCAAGCGAGCACCGAACCAAAGTTGAGTCTGGCGGTTCAGATCAATATTATTATCATTGGTGAATACTCATTTCAGTTGTTTTTTTTAGCATGAACTATGTTTTTGATTAACATCGATCCCTTTTATAGTGTAGTGGTCTGATAGGTATGTATATATATATATATATATATATATATATATATATATATATATATATATATATTTCTTGAAAACTTAGAAGCCAACTTCACGAAAGCATTGAAATCATTTCAAAAGATATAATTAAAATTCCACAAGATTACTTTTGATTAATTATGCTGTACAGAAGACTTTAAAAACTGATTTTCTCATAATATGATTTTTCAACATTTTGTACAAGTTAGCTCAAAAACCATTTAGGATAACCTCAAGAAAATTGTAACACAGTTGAATTTTTATATCATTTTGCATAATTTGAACTCTAATTATTCTGTTTCGTACGTATTTTGGTATATTTTCAGTGTTGGTACTTAATACATTATGAAATGATTTATAGCCAATTTTCAATAAACCTTAAAGAAATGAAAATTTCAATAATAGTTAAACATCTTTAATTATATTTCTAAGCATATTTTATTTGAATTATGGAATAAGGAAATATTTCTTTGCAACGCATATCCACATTTTAAGGCTGAAGGCGTAAGACAATATCTCATAAGAAAATGAGAAAACGATGCCTCGTCATTCGTAATGTTTTATAATTTATTTTGATTTTATATGATTTTTAAAATGAATTAATCAAGGAATAAATTATAAGCTACCAAATACAAAAACTGTTTTATTTCATTAATTTTTTTTTTATAAAAAGGTATGAAATTTCGTAGGAAGTGCAAAAAAGGCTTATTTTAAAGGCTTATTTATAATATTTGTACTTAACTTAATGTCACATTTTACCACAGTATGTATTCTGTAGATATAATCCCCAAAATAACAAAAAATAGATAAATATCAGAAAAATAAATTTAAAAATCACGAATATAAAATTTTTAAAAAACTTATAAAAATTATAAAAAAAAAACTAAAATACCTTAAAATCTTAACATTAAAAAAACATGTAAAAGTAAAAAAAAATATCGCTAAAATTAGTCCAAAAATAATATCGCAATTTTCAGACATTCTGTGTATAATATGCATAGTCCATGGTGGAAAACAAGTAGTAGTTGTATTTCACATTCAAAATATAACGTAAGATAAAAAAAAATACATTTCCTACAAAAGGCCTTGGTATAAACTAAAATATATAGTTTGATTCAGAATAACAATGAAATATAAAGTTCGATTCAAAATAAAATAAAAAATATGACTTCTTATTTACTATTTCTTTGGATTCATGCCATTTTTTAGGTTACCATCTTGAAAGTAAATAAGTCCTACCTTGGGAGTAATGGTCTAGTTATCCCAAAAAAGAACAAATGATCAACACCATTTTGCTTTTACTCTTACAGTTTCTTTGCCCATTTTCGCCTAGCTGAATATTTTGAAAGAACTCTCAGAAGAATATCTCAAACTGAATATTTCAAAATAATAAGATCGCATGATTTTAAACATTTGATTTACATTTGCCTTTAATCCACATTGAAGGACGAGCTTTATATTTAATCATGCAGTATAAATAAAGAATAAAGGTAGTGAAAAATGACTGAAAACAAAATAAGGACGATAAAAAGTTTACATCTCTCTTAGTGCTCTTATAATAGTTTAAATTACATGTTTTGGAGACAAAGAATGTTCGGGTATTTTCTTACTCTTAAACAAAGCATGTGCGTTTTTGCAAAAAATATTTCCAAACTATTCATATGTAATTGATAATATATTTCCTAAATTCGCCTTATATAAAAATATTTAATATTTTGAAAAAATATTTTCAGAAATATGTCTTTTAAGTTATTTTATTCAAGTAATTCAATCGCATATTTTTCTAAAATTATTTTATTTAGATAATTGGCATACATATTTCCTGAAACCTAATTAATTTGTAACTCTTACAATGTTTAAAATAATCATCAAACTCTGTATTTTCAGAAGCAATTCTCTATCCATAAAGGTATATAAATGTATACTATAGAATGATTGACCGAATAATTAGGAAATCGAAAATTTTTGTATTCGGCCATGTGACACTGAAAATTAATTCACTATTAATATTGCATGTTAATATTTGAGTAACAAATTATTCGTTACGGAAAACAATTGCAATATAAGAAAGAAGACTTAAGGGATAATTTTTTTTTACTTAAAAAATTGTTCAATCATTAATTGAATCATTTTCTTTCAGTTTTTATATGTCGATACTTTAAGTTAACTTATCTCATTATTTTTTCCTGGTGAACTTGAACTTTTCAGCAAAAACATTTTCTTCTCTTACGTTATTTTCCATTTTAATTTAATGGAAACACATTTCTATCTTTACTCATTGATTAAAGCAACGTACCAATGTAGTACTTGTTGGTAATTTAATTAATTCATGGTAGAAAATGTATTAGTTTTGTTGTGAAAACATAAACTAATAACCATTAAAATTCCTCTATAATAAATAATTTTAAATAGAGTTTTTGAAAAATATAATATATTAATTAAGTTTACTTTTATCGTACAAATGACTGTAAAGTGAGTTAAATAATATACTAATAACATTTGTCAGTATTATGAAACATGCATTCAAAATTTGATAATTCAACAACAAAAATCTCCGTCCATTTATAATGTTTTATTCTGCTTGGTATTATATACAATGCAATTCTGCTTTCCTTTATTGCTATGCTTGTATCCTTGTATTTGTTTTCGATGAGATATATTTTGTTAGATTTCTATTTCAAATTCAAGGGATAAGTGATATTTCACGTATTTATTCTGTGATCTGCCATTGTAATTCCTTTCTACATGTAAGTGAAACGTCTCATGTGAAACACCCTTACGAAAAATATAGCGATTCAATGTTAAGATTTTTTAATATCCAAAGGAATAGTAATTTTCAACAAAATACATAAAAATTTGTTTCCTTGGATTCAAAGAAAGAAAAAAAAAGTTTTTTTCAAAAAACCGTGCATAAAAATATCTCTTAATTCAAGCAGAAATTTATACATTCCTGTAATTTCATTGTTTAGTAAATAATACACTACCATAAAATAGAGTCAAGGAGATCGGGAATTTCCATTTTGAAATAATCTTAGTTATGATTGAAGGTTAATATTAAGATCTTAAATGAAACATGGTTTAAAAAGTTACAACTCAGTTTTCTTTTAATTAAGTTCGCTTAGTCAATGAAATATTAATTTAACGCTTGCGGTGACCACACTTAGCAAGATTGTTAGTGGTCTCCCTTACATCTAGGGGAAGGCCCTAATTAAAGACGTTTAGACTCATGACAAAGGATAAACAACATTTCCGTTTCTCATAAGCTTGACCTCATAGAGTCCAATTCTCCTGGATCCGAAAACATCCCCACATCAGGTGTCCAATTTAGCAGATGTCATTTCCTGACCCGGTTGGAGAGCTCGGGAACAATAACTGTTTTGTCACTTTCAACTATCCAACCGAAACAAAGGATTATGTCCCGTGGTTTTTAAAGGGGAGTGGTCAATTCCATACAACCTAAAATTTCATAACAGAAGAGACAAGCAGAGTTTTACTAAACGTGCTGCTAGAGCGTCATGTCCAAGGACATTATTAGCGTGAGACGTGCACCCAAAAATGTTATATTCCAAATGCAATTACTAGTAAAACAAGTACTTAATTTTTTTTTCTTTTGGAATGCAATATTATTTTCGAAACTCAGTGACATAAAATAAGCATGACTATTTTTACCTTCATAATAATTATGCTATTTGCTGTGAATCAGAAAGAAAATCCATTTTTCAAAGAAAAATGTACAGTTAACAAAAATGTAATTTTCCAAAAATACAATAAAATATATTTTTTCTCAAATTTTTTTGTGTAAATTAGTTTTGCGTTCCTCAATTTCTGCATCGAATTTGCACAAATTATGAATAAATAAAGCCTTCAAATGTTGAGTTAGCCACTATACGCAAATTCAAATCAAATATTCGTTGAATGCGCATATGAGTAAATCGATGATGCTTAAGCTTCAACTCAAGAACGTTCGCATGTAATGGTGCATTCTCCATTGACATAATTCATTATTAGTCATCGGTGGTCCCCTTGGATAAATAATTAATGCCACTGAATGAGTCAACATTCTTATGAATATATCGTCTCGTTAACCACGAATTTACATAAATGCCAGGGTACACTCTTGTTTTATAAATTAATCCCGAATAATCTTTTGAAGAAGTCTTGGAAAAATTTGAAGGAAAAAAAGTTATATATATATATATATATATATATATATATATTTAAAAAATAATACACTGTATTACAATTTATATCTTTGGAATAAATATATATCAGTTGTAAGATTAAAGCTTAGAAAAATGGCTGAAGTTAAACACGTCTAAAATAAATGTAAAAAAATAATGAGAGAAAAGACAAGGGGAAAAAAGATGCCTTTCGAACAATTGTATAAAGTAAAGATATCTAAGTGAAGTAAAATATTAGACTGAACTATTTGTTATAATCACGTATAAAGTACGAACGAAAAAACAAGCGATCTTCGGACAAATTCTTTTTATACCGTTAACAGAACATGGCATACATCAACATTTAAATACAGTTGCCACTCAAGATAAACATAAAGATTTAGGAAGTACATTGAGTGAATCCGAAAGATTAAACATTTAACGATCTTAAATATTATACGCTTAACAAATCCTAACAATGCCGGTAAAATAGATAAAGGTAAGTAATCTAAAATATTATTATTTATAAATTATTGTGGACAGATGTGATTAAGGAAATTGTAGAAAATAGTACCTTATGATGATCATGATAAAACCTGATACCCTTTTTGAAATTAAATTGATTCTGACGATTAATGTAATATTAAAAAAACAATTCGCGAAGAATTATCATCAAATACCAAGAAACGTTTTATGTAGAAATTGTTAGACTTATTAACCCCTTTCTAATATTTTTCTCACGCATGATTTCAGACAAGAATATTTCAGTTTGTTTATAAAAAATATTTTATTAGCTGTAAGAACAAAAATATTAATACTTTTTGAAATCGTAATTCTATTATGCTCTTATTAATTTCAATTACATTTCGAAGTAAGGCGGTGAGCGTTTGACTAAATTAGCCAAACACATACTGATAACATATAATTATGCTTATAAATATTCCATGACCTCAATGGTAATTAAATTGGTTACCAGGAATAAGCACTAAATTATTTCGAATAATTTTATTTGCCACCTAAAGTCCTACAATTTTAGTTGCATCACTTTTCAATTTTGTATCGTTCGCTTCAATTTTTTTTACATTTAGCTTATATATATTCAATTTTATAATTAATCGTTTGCTTTAATTTAAATTACATATAGCTGATATAAAATTCACTTTAATAATTTATCGTTTGCTTTAATTTTACTTACTTTTATCTTAAATATATTAAATTTAAGAATTTATCGTTTCCTTTAATTTTAATATTGGAAAAGTTTACAAATGTCCATTTCTCGATATTTCATCTTTTACTTTAATTCTTATATTTAATTGCGGAATTTAATAATAATTATAAAAAAGAACAACACCTTGGGTGACTATATATATATATATATATATATATATATATATAAATCTGCCCTTTGCAAAACTTTGCAGAGAACTTTTTAAGTACTTATTTTAAAAAAATATTTATTCCTCTAAACCATTAGAAAGACATTTGTATACAATTTTTATGCACAGACTATTAAGATATTGTTTGTGACTATTGTTGGTAAGTATGTTGATTTGCTTATTGAATTATCCTTCATATTTCTAGAATATTATATTCTGGTGGAAAATTTAAATGAATATTAATTGTAAATTCTGTATTTAAAATTAAATTTTTAAAGCTCTCACCACCTTAATATTGTGTTTATTTTTTTATGAATATCTGGAAAAATATTTCGAAAATTAAAATTCCTTTGGACTTCAGTGTATCTTAAATTATAAGGTGATTAAAATGATTAAAATAATTTTTAAATCTTACAAGATTTTAAAGTTTTCGAATATTTGAATAGTATATAAATATATTTAAAAAACATAAATAATATATATGATTAAAATGAAATTAAAAATGATCGTAACAATTACAAGAATTACATTTTTCTACTAATTGAAAAATACTGGTTCATTAGTATCATGTACATTTAAAACTTTTTTTTCCATAATTTAGCTATCAAAAACTTGTGCAACTAAGAAATTGTAGATTTCAAAAGCAAACGATAAAATATTAATAAATTATAACTTTAGTTACTTTATTTAACTACTCTGGAATGTGAAAGGTCGGTTCAAAAAGTGATTCTATACTCAAATACAGGTATAAATCAATATTTTAATATTAAAGGAAATCATATTTGTATGCTCAAATTGCTGCGAAATTCAAAGCAATGTAAATATTTAAATGCAATCAGAAACTCTACTTTAAGAAAAGTACATCTAACATCATTCAGTGTTTTTCAATATGCTTCTAAATGCTATGCACTATTTGTAAGCATTTAAATGATGTTTTATTGCATCGGACTGCGTTTAAAATCATGATTTAAAAAACGTATAATTGAATATTGTCTTTGATAATTTTTCTCACTTGATTTATAATATACATATGAAGTTGTTTTAAATATTTTATTACAAAAAATTTCCTTTAAAAATGCAATTTTCCCCCTTAGAAACAAGAAAAAGTTACATATTTTCAAATTACTTTCTTTTTCATGAAGAATCTTTCTATAACAGATTTATTTCGTATATTTATATGTTTAAGAAAGATTACGATGAATAGAAAGTACCATGGATTTTGAATAATTCACTATATTTGCATCTATATTCTCAGTCAAAGTATAACCAGGTATCTTTATTTTAAGAAATCTCCATTATGCCTTAAAATGTGAATAAATCCTCTAATAATTTATGCATTTCAAAAATCCTAGTTAAGACTCTCAAAAAATATGCTATATATTTCTATCATATTGTATTAAAATATTTGAAAACCCTGTTTTGGGTAATATTTTTTAAAAGTTTTAATTGTACTACGAATTCAAATCCTTAGAAAAATAATTTAAAGTTAAGAATAACACAGAAAACAAGAGATACATTGCAAATACTCGCATAATCACCCATTTAATAAATGTTTACTTTATTAAGATAATTAATGTCTTTTGGAGTAAGTAATACGAATTACATCAACGTTCTTAAGGTCAACAACTATATATATTGCCAATAAATCTCATCTAATACATGTATTATTTTTATACTCCCATGTAACAGCATAAACTATATAACATATATATATATGCCATTAGAGAGAAATTTTTGGTTTCGACAGCAACATCTCTTGTGGGATTATTTTCTATAGGCAATCATTTATATATTCATTTGAATTTTGCGTTTTGTCATGGAGGCATTTCTTTCAATAAATATTGATTGCATTTATCAAAATATGTAGAATTAATAGAATGAACAATAATATTTGAGAGGATTTTGCTTTTTTTTTCTCTTGAAGTAATAGCTCCATGATATTTACACCGACTAATTTGCCCTTTTGGTGTGATTGCCTTTGTCGTTTTGCATTGGATGATCTCTCCTGAACAACTGTAATAAAATGTTGCTATTAAAATACTTTCCGGTCAAATTACCAATATTGTTTCGAGTAGCAGTACTATAGTATTTCTATAGTTTGTAAATAAATATGTCGGTGAGTTTTCCCCTTTTCCCCCTTATCCTTTCTGACATGACATGACATGAGATGGTGGTTCTGGCAACTTGTGAATGTGTCCAAAATACTCATTCTAGGAGACGCTGTTCTTTCTATACACATGAACGGATGTTTTTTTTTTTATGTCTGAGTATCCTAGTGTGTCATCGTCACTGTAACACAATGAATGCATCAGCTGTCAAATGATAACAGAGTTTGAAGATATGATAACAGATTCATACTAGATGATGAGCTGGAATGGCTTAGAGAACTAATGTGATCACGAGATAAATTTAATATCTTCTTCAAAGTTCATAAACTACACTGTTCTTATTAAAAAATATATACCCTTACTAATAAGTGGCTATTTTCCTGTCAAATGCATACATAGTACACAGTTGATATTGATTTCATTGAATTTGTTTCCTTTTAGTTGATGAAAAGTGATACAAAATGCTATATTTTGCACATTTCAATAGCATATTGGATAGCGAACCAAAACTGAACTTTTCTTGGGTAATAAGCATTGTGATAGAAAACAAAGTACAGCTAGGAATTTTAATAACACTTGAAAGTACTTCTAAGCTGAAAATTCTTCTAAAAAGTGTATTTATCTCCATGTGTTGAGACGTCTTATCATTATCTTTTTCCACTATTCCAATATTAAGTTCACTGCTCATAAAGACTGTTTCAGTTGTCTTAAAAGCAGAATGACAATTTTCGTGCAATTTCCCATTCTTCGACAGTAGTTTATATTTCTATCTATCTATAATTTAAATAAAAAATATTAATGTATAACTCTAATTCATAAACACGCTTAAAAACCATATAGTTCAACTAAACTATGAACTTTCTGAAATACAGCTATTTATATATCGAAAATTTTACTTTCAAATGTCATGCCAGATTTTACAAGATGAATCTTCACATGTATTAAGAGTTTCTTAAAAATTATTTTTCTCAAAATAAATTTTCTCAAAAAATAAAATTAAATAATTAAATAAACTTTAATTATTTTACTTTAGTTTCAACATAGTGACTTCCATTTTTTTTTTTAAAAAAAATTGCTTGATATTTAAGAAATTATAATTTTATTTTTTGGTGTAGTAGCTACAAATCGAAGGTAGCTTTAGACAAAATATTTAGTGTTTTAATGAATGAATAAAACCCAATATTCGATATTTCCCCCCTATTCGAGTTTTTAACTAAGTCAGATACTTGAAATGAAGAATGAGATAATAAATATTAAATGAGATGCTGATATATCGCATTAACAATTGAATAAATATTCTGAATAAAAAAAATTATGAACTTAATCATATTCAGAACTCAAAAGAAAAAAAAAAGAATGAAGCTTTTCTAAATGAATTTTTAAAGAATACACGTTTTATCTGATGATTTTTCTGAACATCCTGATTAAGTTTTTAAATTTTTTTCTTCTTTTTTTTTTGCTTCCAGATGTTAAATCTTACATATTAGAGGGACCCATTTTATTCATAGATATCGGCAGTCCCGTTAACTTGACTTGTGAAGTTGAGGACGTAGTAGGTATTCTCTTCCTTTTCTGGAATCGTAATGGAACAGTGCTGACAAAGCAGGAAATGTACAATCGAGGAATAGAATATTTCATGGTACTCGGCACCTATAGCAAGAGTCGCTTGTTCGTTGCAAAGGCTAAGTTCTCGGATGCAAGAATCTATTCCTGCCACCCATCCTACGCTAATCCTACTAACATCATCCTACTGGTTGTGAATGGTAAGCGAAGCATTTTTTTTATTTTAAAGCATTTTACTATTTCTGTAAAAGATACTTGTTTTAATCAAGGATTTGTAACATAATTTATCCAAAATTTCCGAATGACTCTAAAATACAAGTGTGGGATACGAAAAAGTGAAAATTTCTTCGTATTTTGACTGGCTTGCACAAACTGGCCATGATATTCTCTGAGCTGTTCAGTCAATTGAAAGCATGTGGTGAGCGGTAGAATGCAATATTTTACTCGGTAGTATCATTTGTCTATAGTGAGAAAGAGAATCATTGGACTACTAGAATTTCGAATACTAAACTTACCTTGATGCACTAGAATTGTGAAGTGGCTTGAAGGGTTAGGTGAACGAGAAAATACCCTAACATACTCGTATCTCTTAGGTATACAAATGCCATAAAACGGACTTCACATTTTTCATGACATCTTCATATATATATATATATATCGCATGATTGCAGCCCAAAAGATACCTTGTAGATTGTACGATGTGCAACGATGCACAGTTTTGTACTTGCGCACAACTTTTTATACCAATGCCAAAGAGTAGACACCTGTTCCAACAGATGGATAGCCACAATGAATGGAACATGAGCATGTTACAACAAGCCACATTTAACCCTTTCGGAAAGGCACGCCTTGACATACGACGTTCCCTCGGGATGAAGGAGAGTCGAAAAAGAACTGTCGAAAGGGCCAGGGGGGTTTGCGTCGCTACGCCTAGCTTTAGAAAAAAAAGTCACAAAAAAAGTTTTCATCCTAATTATATGATTTCAGTTAAAATCTTATAATATTAATTAAATTAGCCTTTTTTAATAATCTTTTACCCTTAATTTAGAGAAAAATGTTATAAAGAATTTCTTACTTTGAGAAATAATTTTCAGAAATGCTACTGAAATTATTCCGAAGTCTTCTCGACAAAAACATCCAGAAACTTTAAAATTAATAAAAAAATATGCAATAAAGATTATTTACAAGAAATAACAAAACTTAATCTGAAGACCAAGTGTGGTAATTATCGAATCGCGGGGAAACTCAAAGTCCTGTTTTGTCCCGACTCAGACAAAATGTTAGCATCAGGATCACTAGAAATAATCCTTTCAAATCTTTTAGAAAATTAATCACTCCCTCGTCATTAATTGGCTTACCGACCATGTGAGTATATTCTTCTGATAAACAACGCTTTCTCGCAATTATAACCAGAAGTCAAGGGTTTTGGAATTTAAAAAAGGGAAGTAAACGAAATCCATTCAAAAGCAACGCAAAGTCAAACAGTACCGAAGATATAGCTCTAAACCCAAAGATATAAAAAAACACAGCAAAACACCATAAAAAAGAATCGTTTAAAAACCAGAAACACCCATGTACATCTCATGGAAGTTTAGCAAGAAGAGATCAGTTTGCTTACATTAGGCTTCTCTTCCTCTCCCACAACAGCTTGTGAGAAATATACTAAATTAAGACAGAATAAGATTAAACTGAAGGTCAAGATCTTGAAACTACTATTCAGTTCAAAAGTAATGGACACAGGGTGTCATCTGGAAATATTTAGAACACGTTCCACCTCAGAGTGCGAATGCGCATCGTTCGGCTTCTTAGCTCATTCTCTAGTGATTCGTATTTGATACGTTAGGTCATGAACAACGATCGCGAGTGATGCGTATATGGTACGTTCATCCCAAAACAGCGAGGGAGTGATCTTGGAGTTTATGGAGTGAGAATTAGATACATCTAGGCAGATCCCATTAATGTGTGGCTGTAATCTTTATGTTTGAAAAAATGAAAAAGATATAAAATTCATGACAAGAGGGAGGATTGAAAATTATGAGCGAATGTTAGACTATCTCTGAGCCATATTGCCCAAAAGCTATAAAACAATTGGAAAGAAAAAATATCATTGAGGTACCTCGGTATCCTGAAGTACGTACTTGTTTGAAGAAGGCAAGCCCCTACGAGCAAACTATATTTGAAACGACAATTGAATGAAAGGACATATCCTAGCTGACTACGTCCATAGAAGGTGCTTGCAGTGATTTGTCATCAGAAGGTGACTTACATTATTGAATATATTGTTAACTTCCCTACTTAAAGCCTGCCTCTAGAGATCGTTCATTTGTAAAAGGAAGAATGTGTGATGACACACGATTCCCTTAGACGGGACCTGACCGAATCTCCTAGAGGAGCTGTTGCAAACGAGCGGTAGTAAGAAGAGTAAATAAATGTTGTTGTTGTACAACCCGATGTGTTTTTATCTAAGGACAACCGTGAACTGAAATCTGATGTGATGATGATTAGTTTTAATTAGTAGTAGTATTTTCCAACAATATGATATTCCTGAAGTGATTCTGAACCACACTTCGACTCGAGTACAGAATGTTGATGCTACTACTTCATCATCTACTAAGTCATCATCTGCTACCAGCATTCAAAAGAAAGAAACACCACTTGTTGCCTTCAAATCGAAAAATTCTCCATGACAATTCACGATGTCATAGTGTGAAGACTGCCAAGATTCTCTTGTGGCGGTGGTGAAATACACACCATATTATTTTATTTTTTATTACTTTAACAAAAGTCATAATCACATAATATAGGTCGGTGATACTATGATATCTTCATCGACATGAAAGGGTTCCATTTCAATAGTAGGGAAAAGGTTATCCATGCTGTAGGGCAATAGTTTTGGGACATGATCAGGAGTGGACGTGCAGAAGGTCTGCGGTGCTCTACCGTCATTTGACAGAAAATGATAAACATAAGTGGTGATGACATGAAGGAAATGTAAAGCTTTGTAACTGTTAGTAAAAGCATTTCAAATTGATCGATTCCTAGCTACTACTTTGTATCATACTCTAGTATATTTTTTTTGAATAAGGAGCATTATACATATGGACTTTCATTGCTTGGTACTAATTTTATGAGTGTTATTTAAATTTTGTGAATGTATGTATTAAACGTAAAACATGGTAAGAAGCATCACCTCATCAAGAAAATATTAACAAATTATTATATTTAAAAGACATTCATACAGATGCCGTTTATAAATTTAAAAAACCTCGTAAATGTTGCCTAAACCTTCCATGTAAATGGATTATATATATATATATATATATATATATATATATATATATATATATATAAAGCCCAGCACTTATATGGGACAAAAGAATAGAAAGAGAACCAAAAAGTAAAAAAATACTTCTTCGTCCAGTAAAAAAATAAATAAAAAACCAACTATGCAAAAGTAACATATGTTTAACTATGAAACTTATGATCACGCGCAACACTTTATTGCTCATTAAAAAAAATTTCAGGTTAAAATAATTCGAGATAAAAACCAACGTTTTTAAAACCAACGTTTTTATATAGTGGCAAAATTTATTAAGAAAGATTATTGAAATATTAGTTAAAACTGGTCGCAAATATCTAAATATTGCATTGTTAGGCAAGTAAGAACGGTTCCCGAAATTTCAGAACTCTAGCTTGATGGGAAGTTGGTTAATTTAACGATAGAAAATTTGATGACACAAACACACACACACAGAAACACGAACCAAGTGAAATACATAAAAACGTTAAAAGTAACTAAAATTAATTAATTAATTCGGTAAATTAAATGGTTGGAATGCAGTTTAACCCAATCACTCTTGGCGACAAGAATTATTTGGCAGTATTTTGCCAAATGTGGCTACCCTGGTCCGTTTTACGGACTTAACGTTCAGCCAAACAAAAAAATCGCCAAGTTTGATGCCAATTTTTGAAATCGCGCCAAGTGGTTGGGATAAACTGCATTATTGAAGAAAATACTAGCTAAAACTTGTCGCAAATGTCCAAATATCGTATTGTTAGGCTAGTGAGAACGATTCCCAAGGTTTCAGATTTCTAGCTTGATGGGAAGTTGGTTAAATTAACGATCGAAAATTTGATGACACACACACACACACACACACACACACACCAAGTGAAATTCAGAAAAACGTTTTAATAATTCGAGATAAAAACCAACATTTTTAAAAACAACGTTTTTATATGATGCAAAGTTTATTAAAAAGAATTATTGAAATATTAGTTAAAACTGGTCGCAAATATCTGAATATTGCATTGTTAGGCAAGTAAGAAGCTCTAACTTGATGGGAAGAGCTCTAACTTGATGGGAAGTTGGTTAAATTAATGATAGAAAATTTGATGACACACTGATACGCACACAGACAGACACACGCCAAGTGAAATACATAAAAACGTAAAAACTAACTAAAATTAATTAATTCATCCGGTAAATTAATGGTTGGAATGCAGTTTAACCCAACCACCCTTGGTGACAAGAATTATTTGGCAGTATTTTGCCAAATGTGGCTACCCTGTTCCGTTTCACGGATTTAACGCTCAGCCAAAAAAAAAAAAAAAAATCGCCAAGTTTGGTGCCAATTTTTGAAATCGCGCCAAGTGTTTGGGCTAAACTGCATTATTAAAGAAAATATTAGTTAAAACTTGTCGCAAATGTCTAAATATTGCATTGTTAGGCGAGTAAGAACTATTCCCAAAATTTCAAAGCTCTAGCTTGATGGGAAGTTGGTTAAATTAACGAGCGAAAATTTGATGACACACACACACACACACACCAAGTGAAATTCAGAAAAACGTTTTAAAAACTTACCGTTTTTGAATTTATGATGATGATAAACTATGATTTTCA
This sequence comes from Nephila pilipes, assembly GCA_019974015.1. NCBI lineage: Eukaryota > Metazoa > Arthropoda > Arachnida > Araneae > Nephilidae > Nephila > Nephila pilipes. The sequence continues at coordinate 125,022 of BMAW01069092.1, read as the reverse complement.
GAACAGTTTCGTTAAAAAAAAATTTGACATAAGAAAAAAAAATTTTCTTTTAAATTTTTCAATTTTTTAAAATCTTTTGCCACATAAGAATGTTGTGTTTTAAAATTATCTATATGTATTATTATCATTTATATATTTTTATTTTCTTTCTTTCTTTCTTTTTTGGTCATTACTTTTTTTTTTAAAAAAACTAACATTTATTTCAATTTTTTATTTTTTGTTTGATAATTTAATACCATATTATCAACTAATCTGAGATAGTCTGTAAGATTTCAAGGGTATAGAGTATCGATAGTTAAGTGAATGATTGATAAAATTTGTAACAACCTGAAATACATTAACGCTTACAATGTAAAATTAATAAAAAGTGTTGGTAAGAAATGCTATTTAAAAAGCATGAAAATACAGTAAAAATATATGAAATGAACTGATGTTTGGTAATTTATTATCAAGCAGATAATGAATTTAATCTAATAATGGAGAGGTATGACTTTGTTTTCTTATCTGTAATAAGAATCGATTTTTAATTATGTTATGATATTTTTAAATTCAGTTCTGTTTCTGATATGTATTGATTAATTATGTAATTTTTTTATTCTCATTTCGATATTTTATTAAAATAATCCTTAAGCACTCATCCATTTTTCAATTTCCTTGTATGGAGTAAATTTAGTTTTAGCGATGGGTACTGTTTAGAACCGAAACATAACGATCAGCTAAAATATGCCTGGAAATGTTCAGAATAGCGGCGGGATACTGAACTGGTTGTCATCATCACTTCAGCTCCAAATACGCAATGATGTTCTGTGGCATCAATCTTTTTGATGTAGTTTAGTTATCATTTTTGACATTCATGCAATTTAGCAGTAAATCGAAGATATTCTAATGATTATTGTATCGATATTTGTATGCGCACTTGAGGGTGTTAAGTTATTAACATATGTAACTAGCGTTATATCTAAGCTTCTCGCCCCATGTGATTTGCTCCCAATTTTTAATATTATGCGGTTTTTTTACTCTTTGCAAACCATTTAATATGATATTATGCTTTAAATTTCTCCTTCAAGTTATTTTCCTCATTTTTTTTCAATTCCTGAAGCTATACATCAAATCAAGCCCTTACACTGACCATCGGCGAACAGTTTGATTGCACATATCATGCAATGTCATAGGTATCTGAATCAATAACCCTAAGTTGACAATTTTCAATACGACTGAGTCATCGACGATCATGATCATTCGAAAAAACTCAATCTTTTAACGTGAAAACTCTTCATGATCACTCGTTATATCTTAAAATTTTTAGAACTATAATTATTGTCGAACGATTTGTGAAATTAAATGGTCCATTATTTGAAGATTTATTCTTTGTGTTGTGTGAATGTGTGAGAGAGAGACATCAAATTCATCCACTTACCAATCATGTACTCTTCAGAAGCTTACCTTTCTTAGATAAGTACGAATACAAGGTTCCCCAACTATCTTTCCTGTAATCGTGGAGTATAAATGTTGTTATGGTAGCTAATTGGCTCTTTCGTCGAATCATGGTTCATGTCATGATTCCAATAAATATCCACCACATTATGGATATTGATGCCCATTAAAAACTGACAAGGCTTATCGCCAGTTCAAGTGTCATCATTGACATTTGACCATTGTTCAAAATTATTATGGCCCATCAGAAATGTTCCTTGTGATGCTTCTTAATGCGACGTAATTCAAAAACGTTTTAAGACTCACAGAGCGTTCTATGTTAAGAATATACGGAGACAGTCTTTTGCGATGCCATATTGCTATACTATTTTTTAATTTCAGACTCACCATCTAATCAAGGACAATGCTTATCTGTTTTCCTTCACCGTGAGTTAAGGTAACATATATTTATTTGTAGCATTTCTTACGGAATGCACTTAATTATTCGCAAATAAAAAAATATATAGTCAAAGAATGCTTACGTTAGTACCAAAAACTTACTTCATATATCATGTTAATCTCTTCCAGTTTTTAGAGGATATTGCTGTTCCAGTTATATGTACTGCGGCAGCGTGTATATACACTCATGAATTCGAAAGTAACTTTAAGATATATACATAAGGCTATCTATCTCATTTTAAATATCACTTCGGTGTACCGCAAACCATAAGAATTTCAAACATAGGTGTGTCTGTCATGCCTGTGTGATGTTTCATCATTTATTTTAGTAATCTAGATTTAAATTACTTGTTTTAGTTCATCATTGTTTTTATTAAATCCAACCTAGAGTGAATTGTTACTTTCAGGAGACGAACCAGCTGTCATGCAACCTGGAGGACAAAACATTGAAGGGGCGAACGCTGCTCTTTTCCTTGTTTTTGCGTTACTGATCTTTGTCTTCAGTATGTAAAATACTCAATAGTTTGTCCCATAGAGACTAGTGGATATTGGGCAACTATTCAAAAGTCATTCTTCAGTATTATATTTGTCAATAGATGCATACACATGTGCTGTATTTTTTTATTATGATGATAACACCGCATTATACAATGAACTATATTAATATAATGCAGTACCGTAATAATTCAAGGTATGTAACAAAAGAGTAATAAGATGTCAATTTTTGAATAAATAATTGGCAGGCAAGTATAAAGTTTGAGCATAAAAACGATGAGTTCAATGATGCCGCCATTATGCGTGGCCTTGTACAAACTCATTTTGCGCGATGCTTCTCAGATTTGTGGTCACGAGTTTTTGATCATTTTTGACTGGGCTAAAATGCTACCCTTTCAACGTCATGTGCCGCTTAAGGGACACGATGTCGTAGAGGACTAAGTCTAAACTGGGAATGTGGAAGCCAGGAATATTTTCGAGCGATAGGTTTAACTACACTATTTACCAAGTGCATAGCGTTGTTAAAACTTTGCTACATCATGAGGTTGATCATTCGTTAACGCATTGACTCTCTATAACGTCACTGCGGATGCCCAGAGGTATCTGACAACCTGCTCACCTTTGAAATACAGAACGAAAACATCAATTCACCTGCAGGCAGCAGCTGTTTCCTGCGGTAATATGCTAGAAACGCGTAAGAAATAATTTACTTTTGGGGTAAACCTTGTACAGCGTATTGTAATATTCGGGAACAGCAATAATACAAATAATGAAGAAATTTTGCAACTTGTAGCGTAATGAAGTATTTTAACAGGTTTCATATACGTTATCTACAAAGGAAGGGGAGGCAGGTGAATTTTATTATATATGCATTGAAAGGTGAAGAAAATTCCATTTGTCATTATTACTACCAAGATTTGTACATTTTCGAATATCCATATATTTATTTATTTTAAAATAAAAAATGGTGCTTAAAAAACGAGCAAAATAGCTATTTTTAAATTTTACACTTAAAATGTCAAATGCAACGCTTCGCTCCTACGATGGTGTCTTGATGTTTTGGAAAATAAATGCAACACAAAACACTAATGCAAGAAGTTGCGTCAGAAGTTTTTTTCTTTACGAAAAATGTTAGAATAAAGTAGCAAGAATTTCATTTTTATTTTTAATCTTGAAATTTACTAAATTTTATACGAATATAAGAGATTGAGGAGATATATTGCAGGTTAAAAATATTTTTTATTATATTGTTGTTTCTCAAATTCGTACGAAAAGTACTAGCATCAATGATTAAAATGAAGCATGCGAATTTTTATGTACAATCGGTAAGATACCTTTTATACATGTGATGAAATGTAGTTTTAAATGAACATGTATGATTTATTTAGATTATGAATGCATCATATAGCATAAAACAGTGAAAAGTAACGAAATAATTCATTTAACATATTTTAACTCCAAATCAAGCAATTAAAAAAAATGAATATATAAAAATATTTCTAATCGCTTGAATGAATAAGACATTATTTTAATTTCGGATCAACAAAAAGTTAATAGCATTGAAATTAAACCAGTCATTTTTTTTTCTAATACCTATTAACTTAAGAGTTTTGTATAGTAAAAATTTAATTTGAAATAAAAGAAGTGTTTTAGTACATTACTTTAATAAGACTTTTTTCCTTAATTGCATTTATGTATATTTAGATACATGTAAACTTTTCTTAATAATAATCCTAGCAACTAATATACATCTAAGCAACATCTTACTTTAGACATATTTTTTTATATAATTTAACACTATACGTTATATGTTTTTTTTATTACACGTAAGAGAATAATTTAAGTAGTACTACTGGAGTATATGTTAAATAATATTACATACTCTCGTAATGGATTATGTTTTCGTTTTCGTCGTAGCTACCGATATTTTAGATTAATCTATCGTCCATACATTATAGGAATGGGAATTTGAAAATAATTACACAAGCTTCTATAAGATCTTGAATCTCATTAATGAAATTTTCATCTATCTTGAAATTTTGGAAAAGAAATTTCAAGATTAAACTAACATTTCATTGAAAAATTATATTTCTTATCTTCAAGAAAAATTGTGTAGTTTATTTGAACATTTTATTTAGCAGAAAATTCTAAATGCTTGCAATGTACAATTTTTAAAATAGTTATAATAATAACAATGGTTTGATTAATTCCATTACTTGCATAAATCTAAGAAATGTTTTAATCCAACCTGAAAAGGCAATAAAAAGCTAAGCAGCTAAGGGATGCGAAGAATTGGTTTTTAAGGAAATACACGAGCTTATACTCAATATGCATTTAACATGTACAAGTGTATCAGAAATCATTATATACAAACAGAGCTACATACAGTAAATTTGGAAGGCTAAATGAAACAAGTATGTAACAATTTTAGTTTTGTGAAAAAAAAACTAAAATTTTTAAGCAAATCTAATTTTATAATTGTGAGAAACATGTACATAATCTAAATTTATCAAAGAAATTTAAGTAAGGAAACATATTTTAAATTTACCAAAGATTTTACAACAAAGAGATACTTAACTCTATTTTCTCAGTTTACGCATAAAAACGTTTTCTTCAATTAAAATTTTTCAACAACTTCGTCTTTGAATTAATATTTTTAGTGCCGCTGTATTGTTTATTCTTATTAAGGATTATTTTTTTCAATCGGGGAAATGACACAAATTTAAACTTTTAAGTTATTTGAAGAACTATATTTTTTCATGCCATACGTTTTGCGCCGTAATACTTTCAACGTTTTCAATCATAATTCATTAGCAAAGTATAGTATATTTTAGATATATCTTTGTTTTGATTACTTTCTTGCTCACACATCCCATTTTAAAAACTTCGTTCAAAGTAAAGTTTTCTTTTGTTGAATCAAAGTATTTTATTTTTCATTTCTCTGTAAAACTTTTTTTTTTCAAAACAATATTCCTTTTCATATATGTTATTTTGTATCTATAACTAAATATTTTCATTTGATATCTAAATCATATAAATGTATGGCGTTCAAGAAAAATATATCACCACATTCCTTAACAATGACTGAATTCCAAGTGCATATTTTTTGTTCTATACTTAGAAAAAGCAATAAAAATTCTAGAAGACACATGCATTCTATAAATTACTTAAAAATAAAAATAAATAATAACTCTACAGAAAATTCACGCTACATATTGCTTTACTTAATATCCTTTTCCATTTTTTAAACCTATTATTGTATTAGATGATGTGTCTAGACATTGTGAAGAGAAAGCTGTTTAAACCGTAATGTATTATATACTAGATTTAAGATGTGTCAATGTTTTTTTCGAACAGTATTCAGTGTTCTTATTCCTGTATTTTGTTTTTGTTTTTAAAATAAACATATTCATTTGATATATAAAATCATATAAATGTGTTTTAAGCTGATTGATGTATGGAAATTTTGATATTTGTTATATTGTCTAAATGTTGAGAATATTGTTAAATCAACACTGAAAATTTAACTTTTTGCAATTGTTTTGGAACTGTAAAAAAAGACTGTGATCGATGTAAACATAAAGCTGTGTATGTCGTGATATATTATATAATCGTTTTTGAGACATGTACCCTTTTTCTCATAACAACATTCTTATTCTTATATTTCTCTACATAAATAAACACATTCATTTGATATATAAGAATGAAATAAATGTGTATAATAAATTTGATACATAAGAATCAAATAAATGT
>BMAW01069092.1:91689-118892 GCA_019974015.1 Nephila pilipes | reverse complement strand
ATAAATGTGTATAATAAATTTGATACATAAGAATCAAATAAATGTGTTATAAACTTATTGATATATTTAATATGATATATGTTGAGCTGTATAGATATTGAGAATATTAATGGACCACTGGAAATTTAACCGCCTATAATCCGTTTGGAACTTTAAAGTGGTCATTAATGTGAAAAGAAAGCTCTATATGTTATGATATATTATATACTCGTTCTTAAGGTGTGTAAGCATTACATGAATTATTCAGAAAAGTACGATATCTTAATTTACGGATTATATTCTGAATATTGTAGTTTGATTTTGATGAATAAATCTGCATGTGTGGACAGGGACATCTTAAGGCATGAGCCAACTGGGCCCGTGCCCAGGGCCTCGTCTCGTTCAGTACTCTGCCTCAATAAGATCATGATCAGACTAATTTTAACTGTCAAATGTTATTCCTGGACATAACTGGTTGAAGACAGTTACTTCCATATTAAAATTTTCTATTTACAACATTTGCTGAGAATCGGGGAAAATATTAGTTTAATTTCTAACGCGAGTTATGTCCAATTTACTGATAAAAATGCTGCTGTGGGAAGGACAGTCACAGACATAATAGTCACTCCTTCTAGCGTCCTTTTATTTATTTGCACACGTGAGTTAAATATCGCTCATGAATGGACAAGAAATACGCTTAAGTCCCTTAAGAAATATCACTTATAGAAATGATAAAACAAATTCCTGGTTCTATAACAGACTTCATTACTAATTAAAAGAGGGTTGAAATGATCCTGAAGGAAATTACACTTTTTCGAAGAAACGAGTGGCCTACAGTTCTAAATCGGCAATTCATTCCATTAAATTTAATTTCTTTAAAACAGCAAAAGGTGATTATGCATTTATTTTAGAATTGTATTCGAGATTTGTGATAATAAGCAAATATTTATATCGCATTAAAAAAAGTAAAATAATATGTAATTGTATTTGCTTTTTTTTATTGACAGAGTTATAAAAATAGTATCCTGTTCAAAAAAAATTCTGCTATTTTTTTTTGTAAACTTACTTCTCTCTCCCTCTGAACAACATGAAATAATCTCTTAACTGTTTATAAAATTATATATAAATATTTTAATAGACTTTTTAGAATATTTTTACAATGAATATTATGTATAATTGCGCACTTCCTTCATTCTGAATGTACTATGATCTTCCAAAAGAATTTCCGATGTGTATTGTCATTTAGAAAAATATTTTTATTTGCTTCTGATATGGAAATCATTAATTTACTCGCTTAAAAATTCAAATGACTGTTCGTTTTTATTATTATTGAAAACCAAATAAAAAAAATATTTATAAAACGAATATATTACATTACTACTGATTGTAATTATGTAATATAAATGTAGAAAAGCAATCATATAACAGGAATCCTACAGTACGATTTGGTAATTAGGTAAATAAATGCCTGAACATCAATTTGATATTTTAAGAGTAAATATTAAAAGTGGAGAAAATTTTGGTACAAAATAAAAGATTTTTAGGGTATAAGAGCCCTCTCTAGAAATGTTCTATTTGCGCGTGTTTGTTTAATCAGTTAATCAGATATTCCTACAGAAAATAGAGATTTATTAAAAATACTTTAATTTTATACATTTTTTATTTATAAATTTGTGAGCAAGTTTTCTTTTTTTTTCTCTTGAAAGGTACAAAAATAGCGAAACTTTACACATAGTTATGTGCATATTACGTGAGATAAGAGATAGTGAATTTTAGAGCAGTGTATTTATTTATTTACTTATTTTTAGTAGAAAAATAACAATTCTTTTTCGATAACTCGTCCCCAAAATGTGAGTGTGTTATTTTAAAAAAAAACATCTTAGTTATTTTTAGGATATATTTCTAAAAAGGGGAGCCATCATTTACTAAATTATTCATAATTTTTCTGTACATCATCTTATACAGGTTTAAAAGTGGATTCTAAGCTATAACTAGTCATTTATTTTAAGTTTTACTGGTCATTTATTTTTTTAATAACTTATTATTTTATTTTAAAACTTCACTCATGTGGAAAATGGGTACTCCAGTTAGTATTGATATAAAACCTTTGAGGCTACCGTTGACACGACACCAAGAATGTAATGTTAATCCTATGGAGTTTCGTACTTTTCTATTTAAGTCTAGGGTATCGCTTTTAATTGCATGGGATAAAATGAATTCGGAAGAGCGAAAAAAAAGTTTCTCTGGTTTTCGATTTTTTAAACGTGTTTGCAAGTATTTTTAAATATTTTCATGAGCATGGATGCTTAATTAATGAAAAATTACAGGCAGTGGATACTCGACTTCTTGCTAAAAAATTAAAAATTAAGATGAATAAAATAGAAGCTAGTTTTTTTAACTATCCTTTGGAATGACATTTTGACACGTATTGACAAAATAAATCTGTTTTTCCAGAGTAAAAATATGGATTTGTCGAAAAATGTAAAATTTTTAAAATCATTAATGATATATATAAAAACCAAAAGAAACTCTTTTTACTATTATGAGTCAAAAGCCAAGGAAGTGTCCTTTATAAAGGAGCATCAAAGTGTTCACAAACGTGTAAGACAACGCCGTGTTAGGGTAATTTTCGTTTTAGGAAATAGAGATACCTACACAACGTTTGAAAACAGCACAGCCAGAAATTTAAAATAGAAACCTTTTTACCAATAATCGACTCGCAAATTTACAATATACAAACGCATAGTAAAAAATATGAGGAGCTTTTTGAAATGTTTGGATTTTTTGAAAATATTTCTAATTTAGATGAGATAGAAATTAAAATAGTATGCGAGAAAATATGAAAATTTTACGTTAAAGACATTAATGAAGAGGAACTGAACTTGGAATATCAAAATTTCAAGTCATACATGATCATTCATGGCGAAAGGCTGAAGAAAAAGCAAAGAGAAGAAATGGGGAAAAGGAAAGATTAATAAAAAAATATATAATTCTACTAATGGATTAGATTTTATTAAAATCGCACTAGAAGCAACACGGGCGCTATATTGGTGACGGACCTCATAATTTTGTACCTCGGTCAAGTGACGACAACAACACCTGAGCTGTCATCCCCTTTTCTAACTTCCACACCACGCCAAGGGAGGACTTTGGGGTGCATCAGCCCCCGGATACACAGTGGGTCTTTGGTAACCAAGGTCGAACCCGCGACTGAGCGAAAACAACCGGCCACAATTCTACCGATGGAGATGAAGAACAGTTGTTGGATGAGGGGACTGGAATTGGGATCAACACATTCTTTACAGACAAGTGGAATGAAAATCTATTCACTTTGTTTCTCAATATTGAAATAATAATGAGATTTTTCTTATCAATGATTATTACTAACGCGAGTGGTGAGCGTTCATTTTTAAAAGTAAAAACTGGTCAAAAACTAATTGAGAAATCGTGTGACTCAATCCACTTTGAATAATCTAAGCTTCATGAGTAGTGAAAATGAAATCTTATTAACAATTGATTTTGAAGACCGAATTAATGATTTTACAAATTTAAAATGTAGAAAACGAATATTTACATAAAACCTCATTTTACTGTGGATTGTTTTTATAGATCTGTACATGCACATACACCAAATTAGATTAAAGGTTTGCAGGTGGGGCGTATTTTTTGATGAGGACCCAGGGCCTCAAGAAGTCTTAAGACGTCCCTGTGTGTGGACTATGTCTTGTATTTATTAAAATCACTTTTGCACGATAAAGATATTTCTTACCAAAATGTTTGCAATAGATGTAAAACTATGGATTTTAAAGGTAAAATAGTTTTGAAAAATCATTTTGTTTTAATTTCAAATAAAACTCTAAAATATTAGTACTATTCTACAAACCTTAATTTTTGAAATAACAAATCTTAGTCTCCAGAATACTTCGAAAATTCTTTTTATGTTGTTTTCCATGTCATTTTCAAGCATTTCAGAAATATATTCTTTCCGCATTCAATTAAGCTAAATTTGAAGGGTTTCTATAACATCGTCAGAATATATAATATGGAGTTAAAATGTCACAACTGCTTGATGTATAAAATTGCTTAGGTTTTAATATCTAAAAAAATTAGCATCCTTTAAAATTGATGGAATATTTATTGTTATTTTTTCTTTTAGCTCATTGAGGCTGAAAGAAGTCTTTTTAATGAAACATGAGTTATTTTTTAAGCTTAAATTTAATTATTCTTTTATAATGGAATTTCTTCTACTTATAATTTATCAAGCATCGCTCGGATCAATGTATTTAAGTATCTCATTTTATTTGTCCCCTCTTGAAATACAGCTTGTCTACGAAAACAACCGAATTCTCAAGAACTGATGCGTCTATTTGATACTTGGAGTTTCGACAAGCAGATAATCCTCAAAATGCATTCTTCAAAAACGCCTCACAAATGTAGCTTAATTATATTATTTTATTTTATTTCCATCAACTTAATTTACAAATCTTTAATGCAAAAATATAATTTGTATTTCATTTAATTTAAGCTACAGTTAACTAAACTATTAATGCGGTTTCACCTAATTTATTTAAATTATTACTTTTTGGAGAGAGTAAAAGAGATTTTTAACATTAAAGTCATTCAACAATGATTTTAATTCTGTAATGTTAAGAAATTCACTACTCAGTTTTAAAATTAAAAAATTTTCTAAGTTTGTAAGGAACTTATTATTAATGTTATTACTATTTTAAGTTGTTATTTTAACAAATTTTCAAAAAAATTTGTACCTATTAAGGAGCTAAAAAAATTTTAACTTAATAAAACTTATTTAATCAATGTATGAAAAAAAAAATCGAATAAATATATTTCGAGTAAATCGAATGATGTTAGTTTAAGAATGGAAGTTAAGTATAACGCTAAATTTAGAAGTTAAGAGAGGCATTTTTAGTGCATCTGACTGGAGTGACTCAGTAATGTTTTCTAATTCACGCATCTTTGATGCGCCATACTAGCTAAATTGATAGGATAACTTTGTTTCTGTCATTCACTCTTGCACGCGTCTGACTTATATTTTTGAATGTCTCTCTGAAAAGGACTGAGTGCTGATGAAAGCTAAAATCTTTTACATCAACTTGAAGAAAACTTAATTTCAGACGATGAAAATATTTATCCAGACCTCAAGATTCTTCCTGAAAACCAAATTGCTGAGCAAAATGACTGAGGAATGAAGTGGGTGATAAAATTCCGGCAGAACAAATTATTGGCTCTTCAGCCAATCATCATGCTTCAGATGGAATTCAATGGCAAATATTTGTGGTAAGCACAATTATATCTGGAAGATATGCTTAAGGTGACCGACTACGTTTTAAACATGATTTTCAGCCAAAATTTACAATTTTTATTTTATTTTATTTTACCGTTTTAAAACCCAACTCGATAGCACTCTAAAATTGATTTTATTTTGAGTCTAGGATAAGTAGAAGCGAAATTATAATGATTTAAAAATCACATCAAAGAAGTACCGTTTTAAGCCCATTTAAATAACCGGAAGTTTGAAGATTCTTCATAATTTCACTTTAATTTATGTAAAATAATATGTAAATTTTATAATGAAAAGTTTCAAAAAATATTCAAGCCACAAAATTTCAGTACTTATCATAAATTTCTGCGTAAGTGAAAGGCAATAGGCAAACATCATATTTTATTGATATATGTTTAGCGATATTTTTAGAGATTTATAGATTTGTTATAAAAACTTAATTCGTTTTGATAATTTTAATGTGAGGGAAGCAAATGTGAGTTTTTAGGGAGCAAAGAAGACACAGAAAAAGTAATTTATCCAATTAAATAAAATGACATATATCTCTTCCCGTCTAAATTTGTTGAAACTTAAAATCAATAATAAATAAAACTGTGAACAAAATCTATTTTATTTCTATGATGTAACTTTAAAGCGAGTTTTAGACTGATTGAAATAAATGGTTATATCGCGGAAGCTAGGTCAAATAATGTATTTAATTCAAATCCAATAAATTCTCAAACCAAGCTGACATACAGATACATTTTTAGATGGAGTTGCTTCGCTAAAGAAAAAAAAATAGTTCTAAAGCGAAACGATAGAGGTCACTGTATTAGTCATAAGAAGCTAAATAAAAGACGGAACATGTTGGATGACGGGCAAGAGAAGAAGTACCACAGCGCAAAGTAAAAATCCTTTTTTAATAGTTCCGAGACCAAACACCGTAGAATAGGCAAAAAGGAAAGAAACCCATCAACAAAAGGAAATCATAATTAAGCTGTTACAACTTGCTCAATGACTTGTTCAATATGATGTGCACACTTTCACTGCCACAATTTGAAAGCGTAAAAAACCATGTTCCACAACAGATCATATGGTATTAATAGTGAGGTTGGGCATTTGTAGCATAAAGCGTGTCTTTAATTCAACTAAGTTCTCAAACGCAGTACCGTATACAATATATTTAGGAAACTCCACAACCAGAAGTCGCAAAGATTTCAGGTCAGATGTTCATGATGGACGGATGTTGGGAAATGGTGATTCATTACCAAAATGCATGTTGAGCAGCAGATTCAATGAATTTGATTCTTGCGATGGAGCGATAACTTGAATAAAAATTGTGCTATCTACACATCCACGCTATTGTAATGCTGGAAGCAGCTGGTTACGCAAAAGAGATTTATAGCGGGTTCCGTTGGCTGTAAAGGGTGATAGGACACGAAAGATCAGTTTGCTTGAATAAGAGAAGTTTGATGATAAATGCTGCAGTAACCCTTCCCAAGCCAGTGACCTTTTGAGAATGAAAAGGCAATAGTAGAATTTGTAATGGACTCACTCTTGCTCTCATTCTGCAATTTTGAGTATTGACAGAACTTTGGAGATAAAATAGGCTTCGTTTGTATAAAAAATATTCTATTGCCATTCATTAACCACTTCCATTGCCGAGGGCAAGCTTCTCGTTTTGTCAAATAAGCAAGTACCAACTACGGAATATGAATAATTTTGAATGGATAACATTGAAGGATATTTTGAAACATTTAACTAACCATGCTGACAGACATATCTAAAGTTCAGGCAATTCCCTGTGCACGGCATTTCTCAAAGCACTGCTTGATGCTACCTTCAATGCTGTATCTACAGCCTCCACTGACAAAGAAGACGCAATTGATTTCCTTCCTCTGTTATGTTTGACATTAAGTGAAAGCATCTCTGCAAATTTATCAGTAATTTTCTTCAGATCAAATGCAATCATTGGTCCGGAATCACTTTTTAAACCTTTTACAGTCCAGAATTTCTTCAGCTCAATTAGCGCATACTCAAGTTCTTGTAAAAAGACTTCACAAATATAGCCCAATCCTTCAATGATAGTGTTATGTCTACCATCTCAGACACATTATGTGTGACATAAGCACTGCATTTTCTCCATCTATTTCTTACATGTGTAAGGTATGGTGCACATGTCATATCCTTAAATTAGCATCTTTAATCTCGCTTACCTTTTACAGCAATCGTTTTTAGTCTCTTATTACTGGTACTTTTATTTTAGATAAAGCAACTTTATTATAATTATTCTGTACAACAGAACAAGGAATTTTGAAAGTCACTGATTCCAAAACTAGCAAAGCTTTATTTTAAATTCATTTTACTAGAGTTTGTCTGCGGATTACTACTATTTATAACATCCTATTGAGAAGTAACACGAGGGCTACTGACACCAGACCTTATAATTTTGAACCGCGATCAAGTGACGAAGATGGCACCTAAGAGGGGATACCTCCGTCTCCAATCTTACACTACACGCCAACGGAAGGACTTGGGACCTATGCAAGATATAAGAGACATTCACCTCACTAAACGGTGGGTATTTATTGCATCAGATCAGGAAAAACCGCGACTAATGGGAAATAACGCTGTCTGCAAGTCCTCGTCCATAACCACAAAGCTACAACGGCCACAATTATTGTTGAGAAAGTTTCATGAAAGATGTCTTGTACCCTCTGAGGCAGAAGAAGCAATTATAAACAAAAAAAGCTAAAAGTGATTGATGTTATATTCTAGGTAATAAAGATTTCACTTATTTCGAACAAGATCTCGTGAGAAAAGTACGAATACTTTTGTATAACCATGCCATCTATTCCCTGGATTACCGCATAAAATGAATTTGTTTTCTTACCTAATATATGTCAAAGTAAAAAAAATACATATGAATTTAAATGGGTAATTATTATATACATAAAGGAAATTAATTTTTTTAGAGAAAAAAATCATTCTAAGAAAGTAAATAGGCTTTGTGAGATTTGACCTCTTAATGTTATCTGACAGTACTACTGTTCGATTTAATATCATTGTAATTTTTGGATTTCGAGCGAGCGAACTATTTTTCATACGGATTATTAAGAGTATGGATCCTTTTCTTCAATAATAACTTTAATGGACTTAATGTTTGTCAATAAAACGAAGTATCAATCAGTGTTGATTTAACGCTTTCTGTAATGAGCCTTAATGATGGATTTTGTGAAAGCTCTAGTTTTCTCAATACTTGATCACCTGCCGTAGTGGGCGATTCACAGAAGTAAATAATTAAATATGGGTAAAAGTCTTAGTAGTATTTAAACTGCTGTTATATTCCTATAGGGATTAAACCTCTTAAAGCTGTTGCTTATAAAGCTAATTTAATAATATTAGAGCTTATAAAGGTATTTTAAATAAAATTAAAGTTTTTCTAAAATAATTATGCACATTATTGTACTAAATCCGAAACAGTTGCAAGAAATATGAATTCAAGGAACGCTAGATAAAACTAAAATGCTGTTCGATGTAAGGTCTCCGTAAGAGTTCAAAATGTAGCCGTCCAATAATTGTTCGTATTTGAACGTCATCTGGTAATTGTTCATATTTGAAACATACCCACCCACATTTATGACCCTCAGGAGAAAAAACTGTCGGCCCTCCTTACTCTTAATTATTTACAGGATGCATTCCCAATTATTTTTCTTTGCCTTTCATCTCCGCTAAAGCAGTATTCCTATATCTTTCACAATTTAGAAAGCATCATCCTTTGTTGACTTAGATCCCTTGATAAAGTACACCGCTAGAGACAAAGAACCCCTATTGCCATCTCTAAAGTGGCCAGGTTATCGTCAATTCTTATCTCTTAGAAGCACTTTATATCTATTATCGTTAGCAAGTCTCATGTCTATTAATGACAAAAATATCCTAATATGCTGTCTCCAGCCACTTCTATCTTAGACACTTTCGAAGACTGTCTCTCCGTTTTTGCTTTGTTCGATTTTTTGTTGCAATAGTTTTGTCTTGAGAAATTTTTTTTTTACCCTGCCTTTTTATTTGTTGTCTTTTAATGGACAAGCACAGCATTGATATATTTCTATCAGCCACCCAAGTGGCTATAGGTGGGACACACCAAATAACTTTTCAATTTCTTTTTATCTTTTGCTTTGAATTTTAATTACATTTAGCTTAAATATATTAAATTTAATAAATTATTATTTGCATCAATTTTAATAATATATGGCTGATATGATATTCAATTTAATAATTCATCGTTTGCTTTAATTTTAATATAGGAAAAGATTTTACTATTTTTTTTATTTCTCGATATTTCATCGTTTACTTTAATTCCTAAATTTAATTGAGTGATTTAATAATAATTATAAAAAAAGCTCACATTCGTTGGCTAATTCTGTTCTCTACAAAACATTGCATATAACTTTTTTTTCTGTTTTAAATTTCTTTTCTTCAGAGAATAAATCTGATTTTCGTCTCACTGGCATTATATAACATATTTAAAACCTCTATCTTTCACTATAACAAAGGGATTAGTCACATATCTGTCAGATATCTATCATAAATTCAGTATTTCTATCTGTTGCTGTCTAATCCTCTGTGTGTGTGGTGTTATGAATTTTATACCTAGTTTGAAGTACGAAACAAATGATTTATATAATTATTTTGGGTAATTAGCAATATTTACATAAGGTTTCAAACATACAAATTCTTCAACTTCAGCGCCTGATTTCGAAACAACACAGGGTCTGAAATTGAAAGGTGTCTTGAGCTACTATCTCACACCTAACTAAGAAAAGGAAACAATTGGTGAACATGATGAAAAGAAATTGAGCATTAAAATTTAACAGCATCAATTTACAAATGTGTTTCAATTTTAATGGAGAAGAGTCAGAACATAAACCTCTTCGTGTAACCTGTAATGAAATTCTTGCTAACAGCAAATTAAAACCATCACTTAAATACAGATTTCTTAAAACAAAACATCTGACTCGCATACGGATAAACATATCCAGTATTTTAAAAGAATATTAAAAGATTATATATAGCGTAGTCTCTCTTCTTTCCTGCGAGCTTCGTACGAAGGTAGTAAAATAACCCTTGAGACACCAAATCGAGTAAGTTATATAATTCCAAGATCTGGAGAGGCGCATACAATTACAGAGTATTTGATTGCACCATGTGCTAAAGATATTGTGAAGTGTATTGTTGTAGAAAAGACAGCCAAGAAATATGATCCGATTTCAATGTCAAACAGTACAATGTAGTATAAATTAAGGATTTCGTAAATAATGTGGGGAGTGAAGTTTTGAAGGGAATAAAATTGAATTATTTTCTTATCTAGCTTGAAGAGTCGACCACTGTAGCAAATGCCTCAGTATTGCTGGTCTACACTAAATATATTTTTAAGAATTCTAATCATGAAGTTGTACCAATTGCAAAATATTTTAAAACCTTAACAGAGAGAATCAATTTTCGATATAGTCAAAGATTTTAAGATTATGTAAAATCAATGACAGGAATAGATTCAGGTCTCGGGGAGTGGGTAGTGAAGATCAGAGAGAAAATTCATGGACAAGAACCATTACAGTATTCATGGATAAGAATCAATTTGACACATATTCATTAGTTAGTTTTGATTAGGTAGTTAATTGCTGCCCAATTACTATTTTATTGCTGCCATGGGGAGTCATCGAAGTCATTTTGTGTCGAGTTATCCCCGTCGGTGAGACTTGAATTCATTATTTTGCAACGGAAACCAAGCAAAAATCAAAACATCAGCACATTTCCGGGGAATCGTTTTCAAAAAAGGCAAACGGGATTTCATCGGCTGGAAAATTTATGATGAAGAATATTCAAGGTACGAAAGGCTTCCTGATAACGAAGGCGAGTAGCTGAGACAGCTATCTAGTAAGTCATGGTGCTTCCTAGAAACAAACCATTTTCGATGCTGCGACATCATCTCCTGGAATTTGTAAACATTTATTGAACGACTCTCGTATGCATATTTCTGCAGAGTTTTCTACTACTTTAAGTGATGCAGTAAAAATTGTAAATTTTATAAAATCACTTGCTGCAAATTGTTGCATGTTTCATGCGCATTGTTAGGACTGAGGAAAGCTTCAGCTTTTTTTTTTACTACTTCACATAGAAGTTAGATGGCTCACTCGAGATAAACTTTGACACGCTTACTAGAAATAAAGATACAAGCTTTTTATTTTTGATCACTTCATTTTATTCGTCCTCTTATATGATTGTTATTATTTGGATGAAGCTTGCTTGGTTATTATTATATCTTCTATAAATTAAAAAAAATTAAATTTGTCATTAAATGGCACAGGAGTTATTTTTCTTACAGTGAGCGAGAGA
This sequence comes from Nephila pilipes, assembly GCA_019974015.1. Lineage (NCBI taxonomy): Eukaryota > Metazoa > Arthropoda > Arachnida > Araneae > Nephilidae > Nephila > Nephila pilipes. Next base: position 107,242 of record BMAW01069092.1, on the reverse strand, counting down.
GAACCGGACAAAATTGAAATTATGGTAAAAAATCAGCTTTTATATCTAATGTATGCTAATGAACGAATACGAATGTTTTGGTTCTCTTAGAGGTGATTTATCTGAAAATTAAACTTGTGAACATCTCAAACATTCCTCAATTAAATTTGGATAAATACTTACCTAAATAGACATAATAGATATCCCTGTAAGACAACGACATAAGTAATAATTTTCAAAAATATGTAAGTTTAGAGACTTCGCTAATTTAACAAGAAAAAGATAGAAACAACAATAAAATAATTCTTTGAGTACATGACTGAGCAGACGTTTTACTCTTGTTTCATTTTAAAACATGAAGGAAGAAAAACAGATCAATTACATTGCGTCAAAGCAGGGAGCTGAACACAGCAAATGGCAAAATAGGATGAGAGAAAGGAAAGAGACATTTGATTTTTTTTCAAGTTTTTAATTTCATTCGTTTTTTTCTGCCCAAAATAAAAGTATTTCGGCTTTTTTTTTTATGATTTATCTAGTAACGAAATATCGATATTAAAAAAAGTGGTAGTTAAAATTTAACAATATGAAATATAATGATCAAAAATGGTCTTAAGATTAAATGAAAATAACAGGAATTCAGCATTTTACAACACCTTTCCTGAAGGGAGAGGGTAGGAGAGAAAAGAAGGAAACGTATTTCTTGAACCCCACTGCAGTGGCGAGCTCCTCAGTAGTGGTAAAAATTCCAAGTGTTGCAAGGAAAAGCAATAGAAATGGGATGAAACTGTTCGAAAGTGCGACCAAAAATAATTGAACGCTTGATGGATTTAAAGTGGGAATAAGCTGAATAACTATTGGTTGGCAATGAGTAAAGGCAGAATTACTATTGGTTGGTACTGAGTAAGTGCAGAATTATTATTGGTTTAAACTGATTGCTGGAAAGGAAGGAGGGCGAAGAAGAAAATTTGTTTGACGTTTGAAAAAAATTTAAGTTTTATGGGGATAAAAAATTAAAATATTTGTTATATATTTGATATGGGTAGGAGTGGATACCGAAGTTGAGTGCAAAATGTGTTTGAGCTTTGATTAAGGGATTTTCGTGATAAGAAATTTGTTTTAGAATTTACTGGTGAGATAGGAAATATGTGATTTGATTAATGGACTTTTAAGGTCATGATTTATAACAGTACTGCGAAAAAAATAGGGGGGGGATAAAAATGATTCAGAGAATAATATTTTGTAGAATTTGAAGCTTTTTCAGGTATGTTTTGGATGCAATACCCCAAATGGAGGAGACATAAAGGAATATACGCCAGAGGATTTGTTTGACCCGTTCACTCCCAGCGTATCACTTGCGATAAGCTCGCGTATGCTTTCCAGTGCCCAGCGTATCACATTAGATACGCTCCGAGAATGCCAGCTGCAGACCAACGTATCAATAGAGATACGCTTGGTGAGAAAGTTTTATTTGAATTTTTTTAATGTTACTTTTTGGCGTTGCAATACCGCAAAATCTATATAGATCGGTTATTTGGAATGTTGACCATGGTGATACGGGCTGGATTTTAATTTTGTCTATAAGGAGGGTGGTAATTAAGAAAAAAAAAACGTCTTACGGCACTGCACTTTAAATGTAATGACATGATTGAAAGGGTGCGCTTTCGGTTTACTTTTTTTTCTTTCTTGCTTGCTTATTAGAAGTTCGAATGAGAATTCATGGATGTTTATGAGGGGTAGGGGTTTGGGTAGAAGAAGCTCTTAGCTGTTCGTTTCATTCGTTCGGTTTTTATTTGTAGTGGTAGTCAGGACGAAAAGAAAGTATTTATCTGATGCTGAGATTTACGTATTATTGAATGAATCTGACAGTGATGTTAGTGAAAATAGTCCAAATCTGTACATAGCCATTAAAGGAAAAAAAAGGACGAATATGTGCCCTTTGCTCAAAATCTTGCGTGAAGCGTGAAAAGTTGACAAAATATGTATGTAAGACATGTGACGTTGGAATATGCATTAGAGAATCTCTTTTTTTTTATAAGAATACTATACAGCAAAATAAGATTCAATTTTTATATCTTAATAATCCATGTAATGGTACATCATTACACTATGATATTTATGTAAAAAATGTAATTATATTTTGTATTTTCTTAAAATATATGATTTTTTATGTAATTTTCTGTATAAAATATATAATTTTTGATTTATTCTTTTTTTCTTTTGCATATATAAAGTTTAATGCATTTTAAGTAATAAATGTAAAACCCTTAACATTCTAATGAATAGTCGATTTTTGGAAATTTTTTTCCTCGAATTAGGCTTAATATCTAAAATCGTTTGGGCACACAGTGACACTCCACGATAAGAAGCCGAGGGCCGAGAGAAGCATTTCTTTTTTCTCCCTTCCGTAGTGAAAGGTTTTAAATGCAACATTTTATTTGAAAAGGAAAAGTGTGAGAACCGACCAAATAAGAGGATGCATTTATGAATTTTTGCCCAGCATTTATCGACAATTTGTGAAATATGCTTTCGAAAGGTTGATTTGGAATCCATGTAGACCTCTAGATATTTGATGTCAGTGTTCCATGAAATGTTTTTGGAAAATAATTTGAGTTGTTTTCCTGAGAGGGAATATGACCTCTGTCGAAGATAACGTATTTTGTTTTATTTGTGTTAACAGCGATACGCCAAAGAGTTAACCATTTTTCAACTATGTTCAATCAATTATTTTTAAATTTTTTCCTTGACTATATTGATGTTGCTTAATTGGGCGAGGATGGCGTTGTCGTCAACAAAGAGGCATAGGCTTTAGAAGGGAGTCTGAGGGAGTGATATGTGAAAAGGGAGGAAAGACAAGGAGATAAAACTTATCCTTGGGGGCAACCTGCAAGAATTTTGCCTGTAAAGAAAAATTCAGAATAAACTTTAACTTGGAAGGTGTGATTCTGAAGGGAGCAGCTTATAATAAAAAGGATGTATTAGGGAAGTTAAGCTTAATTAATTTGGGGATGAGGCTTTTTTCATGCCAGAGAAAGTCGAAGGCGTTTGAATGCGAAGAAACATACTGACAAGAATGCCTTCATTATTGAAGTTTTCCGCAATTGTGTTGTAACACGAAGGAGTCGGTGTATTGTGCTATGTTTATGCCAAAAAGCACACTGCGAATCGGGGAGAATGTAATTCAAGTAAAGTGATCCATGATCGGTTTCAGGAGAATTTTTTCAAAAATTTTAGAAATAGTATTAAGGAGGCTGATAGGGCGATAAAAATTACGAAGGGAGTGATCATGCCCTGGATTGAGATTTTTAATGATTCTTGCAATTTCGGGAGGGGAGGGGAGGAGGGATGGTTGTGTGTCGTTAGTGTCTGGTTGTGTGTCGTTAATGTAGTTAGTACTTTTTGCGCTGCAATTTCGAATATTTTTAACAATACCACTGTCAATAATACTGTTAACGTAGCCGAAATAAAGAAAATTGATGGAGGAGTCGGGATGGCAACAGAAAGATTATTATTGGTTTAGAGGTTGTGGAAAGCTTGCCAGCATCTGTTTAAACTGCCTCTGTACTACGTTGAATGTTTTGCGTCGAAATCGCTAAAAACAATACCTGAAAAATGATCGGAAAGGATGTTATCAATTTCATTGTTGTTGAAGACATTTGAAGGAGAATGTTAAAGAGAATTAATTGTAATGTTTTTTTTTATTGCGTGTTTTGATAAAAAAAAATAGTGGTGTTTTTAGATGAGGGTGTGTTTTTAAGAACTAAGTGGTGGGAAATAGTGTTCTTAATGATAATCGCAGTGCCTCCCCCCAGATGCGTTAGACAATCAGAGCGGTGGACTGTATAATTTGGAATACGTAGGGGTAGGTCGGGTTGAGGTGAGTCTCCTGGATTCCGATTATATCTGGAATGTATTCCGAGATAAAATCTTTGATTTCGTTGGTTTTGGCTCGCAGGCCATTAGCATTCCAACTTAGAATGAGAGGCGAGAGTGAAAAAGTGGGGGGGGGACTTTTGAGGACGGACAATTTCGAGGAGAAAACTCTCGTGGGGACAGGAGATTTTATTGCACTGCTTACCCCCTTTTATGTCAATAATTGGCAGTCATAAGTGTCATCTGACAAAAGGTCCAGACAGAGTGTTTAACACCGGCTGGCCAGTCGGGATGTCTACACGTTTCAGAAACTCCCTAGTTAGCAGTGATTCTCTCTTTTTAGGGGAAACATTTTCTGAAAGCCGATTATTTGTCCATTTTCAATTCAAGAAACTTTCAGAAATATGTTCGAAAAATAGAAGGCATGTTCTTTTCTACAATTTCCATGCATCATTTTTAATACCATTAATTATAATTTTTATACAGTAAATTATTTCATTCATATGCAATATAATCAGGAGAAAACTATTATGGTTATTTTATTTAGCAATATTTACAGTAGGTAATGGCCACAGTTCAGTTTCATGAAATAATTGTCAAATTGTATTATATACCATTTCATTAATTAATAGTTAGACCTTCTAATTATGTTATCTCTTTGAACACATAAAATCTCTTCTCTGATTATTTCGTAAATGTAAATAGGTTTTTAATATCTAAAAGTCTGAATAAATTATTGAACAATAAACAGATAACTTGAACAATGAAAAAAAATGCTCAAATCATCAAAATTATGTTTAATATTTCTATATATATTGTAAATGGTTTTTGAATTAATGTCAGAAATAAATTCGCAGGGGAAAAATAACTCTTGTATAGTTTAAATTTTTATTGAGTTTAATAATTTATGTTTAAGAAAACTATGATAAACTATGATATGTAAGAAATACGCTTATTGCATCAATATTTATAGGTGTAATTATGATGGAAAATTTTAACTATTCCAGCAGTATTTCTTTTGCGATATTTTAAGGCGTTGCTTCATATTTGCTTCTCAACATATTATAAAATACTGCATTAACAAAATAAATGTTTCGCTTTAGTCAAAGATCGAATATCCTAAAAGACATGTATAAATGTATGTAGTATGATTACGTATTTCATTTTCATAGCCTTTAGTAAACGCATTAACAATTTACAAATTTTATAAATTTAATTTACATGTATCAAATTAATATATGTAAGCATATGCAGATATGTTGAAATGTTTATTTTGAATATAACGTTGAAGTTCTTCAAGAATTCATTATAACCCTTTCGAAAATTCAGATGAATATTATTCTTTATAATCAAGAGATAAATGGCACTTGAAAGAAAAAAAAATACTTAGAAACTATCATTGTGACAGATATTCAAAAAAATTTCGATTTTCTCAAATCATCAATGATTGGTTCATTGGTTTTATTAACGTCACACTAGAAATAACGCAAGGACAATTGGTGACAGACCACGAAATTTTGAATATTGACCAAGTGACGAGGTTGACACCTGAATTGGGACTTACATCTCGTACTTCCACACCATGTCAATGGGAGGATTTTGAACCTCTGCAGATTTAACGAGACTCAATCCCAGTAGCACGGCGAGTCTTTAGCTTCAAGGTTATAACTCACTACTCGATAAAAAACGCTGTCGGCAACTATGATCATTTGGCAACCGCGGCCACTTAATCAACGATGATTTCTTTTAATATTGTTTAATTCTTTGAAACTCAAAATAAATATCTGTGAAGTGAATTACATATTATATGTTTCTGAAGAGCAAATTTACATTAAATATATGTAAGTTTAGAAACTCTCTATAAGCATCTAATGGCTATATGTCAATAAATATAATAATTTTTTTTTAAAAAAAAAAACATTAGCTGTACTTTTTTGACAATTATATTATGATCCATTAGCAATCGCTTCGTATCGAATTATAATTAATACATATGTATATTATTCATAAGAATATTCTTTTATTTTCCTCCTTAAAATGAATGAAATAACTAATAATGATACATTTTCTATATAAAAAGTTATTCGTGATGAGCTTAATTGTTTGCATTGCATATAACATTTAAATAACTTTAGCAGGTTTTTAGTACGTTAGATAGAAAATATTGCTTAAATTAAGAGTAATGATCCGAATTTTGAGAATGATTAAAGAAATAAAAATAATAATAAACAAAGAAAATTTGATTATCAACTCCGAGTAACATTTCTTCTAATCACGAAGGATAATAATGTTGCAGGAGAATTTTAAGCAATTGAGAATTGGGTGAAAACCTACCTGAGATCCCCTTATTAGAATTATCTCTATAAAAATACCATCACAAATATATAATAAACTTTATTTAATGAAATTAAATAATTAAAGTGATTCGGAAAACAAAAACATTTAATATAAAGAAAAAAAAAAAAACAAGTTACATGTGACAGTTAAACATGCTTCAAGAAGCTCATTAATCTGCTATTTTGGATGTTTTACTTTTCAGTCATTAAAGAAAAGCTAAAACTTTAACTTCTGAAATTTTTTAAAGCTTCAGTAAAATTAATCATTTTAGCTCCTACATTTTCAATGAAAATAATGACCGAACCATTCTACATGATTCATTGTTCAACAAAGATAGCTTTTAATCATCTTTGAAAAGTTGGTCTTGCAAGAAGCGACTTAAGCACACACTATCAAGAAAAAATCTTTAGGCTCAAACATATATTTAAAAACTTAAGGTTTCGTGGAAGTATAAGGTGGATTTTTATGAAGACTAGGAATTGCAGGCACATCTAACATATATAAACATACAGAAATTGAGAATGAATGCGACATTTTCGTAAGAATAGTGCCCCCAAGAGCAATTATCTCTCTTCCCTTTGGAGATTGATACCGGGCCTATCATCAAGCTATTCTTAGCAACTTAGTAATTGTTTTACGATTCATTTTTTTTTTTTTGTAATCGAACCTTTTTGAGTTATGAAGCTTATAACGCCATCTGTTGCTGAAATTTAGAATTTTTTTTTTCTTATGCCATTCGTTTTCCCCTTTCTTCAATCCTATTCCGTTTAAATTTGACGTCATTCTGAACAGTCGTTCTTTTTTTTTTACAATGTTTTGAAACTTGAGTTATAATCACCCTATAAATGAGCGTGTTAACCTTATTTTTTTAAGAATGATTATTTTTACTATATTTACATTGAGCAAAAAATTAGAGCATTACTTTTTTGTAACTCATTAATATAATCACAATTGCTAGTTATAAATACATTCGCCACTAAATATTACCTTTAAGACAAACAACTTGTTTGTTAAGTCTGATTCGTGCATTTTGTGAAGACTCTCAATTATGAAATAAAACATGAAAATCGATACAGCATAATAAAGGGATTCTAAACATTTAAAATCCACAGATTAGATCTTTAATTTGAAATCCAATTAAACAATTTACGCACGAAACAAGTTGGAAAATTATTTTTCATTTCTAAGCTTTTCCCCCATCGAAAATAATATGACACATCATTTGAACGTCTTTCAAAAATTAAGGAAATTAAAAGAAATTTCCATGAATAATTCTGCTTTAAAAGACAAGAAGAAATATTTTCACTTAACTACAAAATGCTTCTTTCCCTTGTGTTGAGCAACAAGTTATTCAGATCGATTTACTCGAAAGCGAAGAACATGCGCAGCAAGTGTTTGTTTGTTGATAACAAATTTTGAAAGAGGTAAGCGTCAAATGATAATTTGCATTACTTGGGACGTGGTGTATTATTTCGGGCGCTTTGCGGCTTATGTTTTAGTCATATAATTTGGATTACTTTTCGAAATCTAGATTATTCTCCTCGAACTGCTTAAATAAAATCATTTCTGCTCTTCATAGAATTTATACCATTTAAAAAATAATTTGTGATAAAACAGAGAACAAATTAAAATTTAACATGGATTTAAAAACATACATAAATCATAGTACTTCCAATTCTCATAATATAGGACAACCTATTCATGTCCCTCTTCCAATCAATCTTAAAAATGTAAATACACCTACTAAAAATGATTGTTCTCTTTACGTATGTGAATCGCAGTTGTTGACTGAAGCCAATGACTTTTTGTCCAACAGTTTCGGTATTCAAAGTCGTAATAAACCAAATAAACAGCGAAATAATGATATAGATTATCTGGAATGTGTACAAAATGATGAAGATCTACCTTTCGAAAGGAGACGACGGTTATGCAGGAAGAATTACATCCGAAACTTGGAGAAGGTTCCACAAGTAGGGTGGAAAAAAAGAATTCGCGGATTTTTCCGCGATTTTGCAAGGCGATTGCGTATATATTTTAGAACTTAAACATTTAAAGTTGTACATGGAATAGTTATAACTGTGAAATTTTTTATGCTGGTATTATGTGTGTGTGGTGAGTGTACAAAAATATATTTAATTTTCCTTTTTAAATTTATTTCATTGAAAGGAAGTGAGTTCAATATTTTTAATAAATTCTGTATTTATTTGAAATTATGTTTTCATTTTTATGTTACGGTAGATATCTTCTTCGTAAGATGCTCTAATGAGAATAGTTCTTTCGAGGTAATCATATGACTATCTCTATTCTCCAATTTTTTTGGTACTCCCGTTTTATCTTGTTAATTTCTCAGTGAATATATTATTGTTGCTTTATGAGAGTAAAGGAATATGCCTACCTTATAAGAAATCTAATAAACAAATTATCGCTTAGTGAAAAAGATCATTTTCTTACGTTTATTGTTCTTAAGAAACTTTTATTTTAAGATAGAATAACGGTAATTTTATAAAAAAAAAAACAATGCTTTAATTAAAAAAAAATTAAAAGAAAAATACCTGTAACATATTTTGAAGAATTTGGTAAGAGTTTTTTTTTTCCGAAATGAAAATTTGGAGACTTTAATGCAATAAATATATATTTTATTCGTAATTAATTTTAATAGTAGTTTGTATTTTCATTACACTCCCACACACACATACACATAGGTATTTATATCTATCTATATAAATATAGATAAATAGATTTATAGATTGTAGATAGAATGATCTATAGAAAGAGTGTATTGTGGTAATGTGTAAGAGCAGATTTGATTATAGATTCTATAAAAATTTACAAATATTTAGTTTTTGAATCAAACTTCCTTATAATATCTAAATTGTGTTGCAAGTTTTTATTTAAAATTTGACATAAGAAGAATATTTTATATAAATCAAATATTCCTCGAATTTCTATAAAGATAAATGCTGCATCGTCATTTTCTGGGTAAGTACAGTTTTCTTAGATTCTTATGTACTATCTTATAAATTTCTCTTCACTCTCAGAAATATTCTCTTAATTACTTTTTATGATAATAAATATCATTTTTATAACATAATTTATTTTCTAAAAATTATGGAGGAATTTTTTAAGCAATTTATGTTCAATATTTTTCTGCTGAAGAATATATAAAGTATCAAGAAAAAATTCATTAATTTTTAAATCCTTATATTTTTAATCGAATTTTCTTTTAAAACTAAATACTTAATTATAATATACATATTACATCAATTTAAGTGAGGAACCCATAGCCACATTTTTACTTTCAATAAATATTAATAATAAGAAAACTTGATCTTGAGTACTATTTAAATGTAAAAACAGTTCAGCTCAATACTTAATCTATATTATTAGTAAGCTACAAAAATATAATTTGTATTCCTCAATCCTTAAGGTATTCACCTATTTTTGAAACGCGAGTTTTGGGTCAAAAAGTCGATTTTTTACTTACGGTGTATTATTAAAGCCGGATTTCTTAGCTTTCTAGAAAAGTTTCAATTTTGTTTCTATCTTGCATAGAACTTGAGTTATAAGCATTTTAATAATAGTCTGTGTCAAATTTTAGAACTAAAAGTAGCATTCTGCTACCGGAAATGAAATATAATGTTTAGTTTTCAATAATATTTTACGTAATATCACCAAAATATCTTCCATCATGCAAGATGAATTTCCTAAGACGCAAAATGCAAATGAATCCTTTAATGGTGTAATATGATAAAGAGTTCTAAAGGAAGTTTTTGTTTCAAAACTGTGGAATTGGGTGCATAGGATGCAATCAAACAATTTAACGAAGGACATCAAGGCTGCTTAAAAGTCTTAAATAAGCTGAACACCAAAAATCCGAGCTACCTCACTGTAAAGGGATACGAAAAGTTGATTTACAATCGAATCAGGGATTTGAAGCGTTATACAATACCTGTTACATCTAAACGTAAGAAAGTTTTGAAGGTCACCAGGAAGAAAAAGATAACTATTATAAGTAATACAGAAAGGGAACGTTGCAAATCAGGGGCCTTTTAATGTTAAATTTTTATTTAATTAGGTAAGTCTCTGGGTTGAAATGTATTTTCAGCTTTTTCTCAAAATCAAGATTTTCATATTTTGCTTCAGCGCAAAACATCATATTGAAAAAAGTTATGCATATACATTATGGAATACTTTATAAAAGTGAAAGTATTTGAATCTCTCTTATTGTTATGATTCGATTACTCTTTGCATTTTATTGATGATAAAAGTCACACCATCTCACAAATTTGTACGTTTTTTTCTGTATGTTGAAGTACGACTTCCTATAAATATTTAATTTTCTGGGTTATAATTGTGATAGAGGCACAAATCCTATATATAAATTAGATTAAATTACTCATAATAAAATTTAAAGAATTCAAATATCTCTATTTAAATTTCAGTTTTGGGGTTTTGCACAAGTGCCATTTTAGTGCTATTTTTATGTATTTTTTGAGCTAAATATTAAAATAATTATTAATTTATGCAAATTTTACATTGTATTTTAAGTTTTTAGCAATATCTTAGAGTATAATGCATATAAAAAGTTATTTTTTCAATTATGTAAAAAACTCCTCTTCTAAGGTAGGCGGATACCTTAAGGTAATATTGCATTCCTATGGCTTATTTTTACTGCCACGTATTTCTAAAACCGATCAATTGATAGTTAGATATCATTATACTAGTTTGATTAACTCAAAAATTTAAACTAATGAAAGTTAAGAGTAAATAAAACTTTTATTCTATTTCTGTGAAGCTTTAGAAAAGGAAAATCCAAGTAAACAAATGTCTGACTTATCCAATTAATAGATTTATTAAGTTTTATAGTTGAAGAAAATGTCAAATTTTGCATAGTACTTACGTTTCCGACACTACATAATAATTTTAAATTTAACTTTCACACTTTTGCTTTCTTTTCTCATTAACCGCTAGGAAGATGTATTATTTTCTCAGATTTTATGGGGTCATTAATTTAATCAAATTTAATAAGTAAATTAATTGCTTAAAGCGCATGTAAGAAAGTAATCTAAAAACTAACTCAACTAAACTTTTTGTGTCCGTATGAATACTATTATAATAATGTCACTTGAGCACTGCTCTTTAAATTTCCTAGTCTTAACTCTCAAGCTAAAATTAATTTAATTTCACATGTTAAATCAAATATTTTAAATTTAAAGATTACCCTCAAGTACAGAATTGTTTTTCCTATCAAGTTCAGTAAGCTAATTCAAGTGTAGTAAAGTAGTAAATGTACATAAAATTCACCAAACTTATAATGATTTTGTTGCAATAGCTAATTTTCGAATATTGAAGAAGTAACATGTTTGTTTGCTTACAAGAACTTTCTAAGGACATGCATATATATATGTATATATATATATATAAAGTAACACTGAGAATTAAATTAATTGACAAAAAGAATCTCGAATTCTAAAAAGAGGAATAACATCATTTTATAAAGAAACCGAAATTGTGATGTTCCAAATTTATGCCTAAAAAAAGAAAATTTAACTATAAATATTAATTTAGACCATATTGAATTAAAATGTAATACATTCAGAATATTGAAATATCAATATCATATATGCTGCTAACAAAACAAATTACATCATCATAAAGCCTTATGAAAATATGAGCCTATCTACCGTAAAATTATTTACTATTTTAAATATCATTTTATGTAAGTAGGAGTCTCGTACACTTGTTACAAAACTGGCGAAATTGATTTCGAGATAAATATTCATGTAGATAAATAAAGCACATGGTTATTTGATTATAAAATATGTATTCATGATTATCAAAGTTTTAAATTTTAAGTGTTTAATCATATTATTAAAGAAGTACTTATTTGATGGACTTGAACATGGTAATAGAAAAACTTGAAAACTCCCTAGAGAATAATCTTTAAAAAATGAGGAAGTAAAGTTTTAAAATATCGGATAGTAAACTGCAATGCTTAATATGAAAATCAAAAACAGCTGTCATGTATATTTCATTAGAGTGTTGGACATTTTTTTCATAACTTGCATGACTTTTTAAGCATTATATAAATTTTGAAAAATATTATATAAAGGTCAAATTAATAACATTTTAATCAAATCTGCATTTTTATTATGACTTTTGTCAAAAACTTCATGCAAGAAAAAAATTTACAGTACATTGAAATAATGAATTCAATTCACCTTAAAGTTATATATACATAAAAGTTATGTTTCACTCACTCTCTCTCTCTCGTTCTCTAAGCTTATCCCAAGAATTATATTTTTTATTTTAAAATGTAGCATGAAGTACATGTTTTAAATTAACATTTAAAAAAATTAGAAAATAAATTTTAACCTCAAAAATATATTTTTATTCTTTTTAAAATCATGAGATTATGAGATTGACATTTTTGAGGTTTGTAGTTGACATAATTAGGTAGATATTTTGACTTTATTCTTTAAAAATCATTCCAATTGAAAATGCTATAATTTTTCTTCAAAATTCAGGTTCATCCATAGGGAACAGAATGTTATTCAAAAAAAAAAGTATCAAATAAATGTAATGTTCTTATTACACTTAGAAGGATTTAAAATTTAATGAAATATATATGAGTTAACATAATGTCTCTAAAGCATTGATTAAAAACGGTCAATTTGTTAGATAAGTAACTCAAACAAAAATTTGTTTGATTGGTAAAAGCAACAAAATAAATTCTTATTAGGCTACATGAAACGACAATAGGAGTAAATGTTTCAACATCGAAGGCGAAGAGAAGAAATTTAATGGTCAGGTCAGTTTTCGAACATAACGCTTCCATTTTGAAATTTCAAAATTTGAATTAAGCATAAACTTTTTTGTTTCAGATAATCAACTCGCAGTGTTAGCGCATGGGCGTAGACTCGCAGCCGTCGTTGTTTCCGTCAAGTCGTCTGTTTAATCCCGTTTGTAGACTCCTGTAAACGCATAATCCAGGAAAATAAACAAATCTTTCCTTGATGGTATGTTGTAGAGGTAAGATAAGAACAAGTTAGCTAAGCCATTCATTTCTAGTAATTATATAAAAAATAGTGGTTACTCATTCCAAAAGGAAATACTTTAACTTGTTAAGAATAAATTGTAACCATTAAAATATTTTTGAATAACATCAAAAGCTAACACGCTACAAATATGTCATATTCAAACGCGATAAAGTTACTGTGAATTTCAAACTAAGGAAAAACATGTATTTCCTTTTGATTTTATTAATCTTACTAAGAGTAGTTATACATACTTAAAAAATTAGGTTAAAAATGTCTTTAAATCAGATTAAGTACGTTTCTTTTTCACTAGTATAATTAAGTGCTTGAACAAAGAAATTATATTTTAGACTTCACGACATCTACTAAACTACATATGATATTTATTTTTAATCCAGGAAAATAAAACATGTGGGCAAATTACAAAATAACAATTCAGTATATTCGTAAAAAAATTAAATTTTTTTTAAATATTTAGTAAATATTTTTTGAAGTATTATATATATATATATATATATATATATATATATATATATATATATATATATATATACGAGAGTCATTTCTATTAAATAAAGAGATTGATTCTTTAAAGCAGTTTATTTTTATTTCATGTATATTTACTTATTTGTATCTCTAAAATACACCCCTCCTTTATCTTACAACACCCCATGCGAATCTTCCAATGCTCAAAACCGTACTTGAAGACTTCTTCTGTCAACTCTTTCAGGACGCGTACCGCTTTCTCTTTTACAGCTGCATTGAACTGAAATCTTGTTCCGTTTGAGGCAGATTTCACCTCAGGAAATACACTCAAGAGCCAAAACATTATGACCACCCCTACATTTTGCAATGAACTCGCCTGGGTGACGTGGAAGGCACGTGATCAGGTGGAAGTAGTATTTAACTGCTGCTGGAGAGTCTGAAGAATCATTCTTTCACTTACTTCTGTATGTGATGAGAAAGGCTGTGGATCAAAGCTACTTTGATAGAGGGCAGATTGTTATGGCTCGGAACAAGTTTTTCCGAAACTGCACGACTCGTGGGTTGTTCGCGATCTACAGTTGTCAGTACTTATGAAAAGTTGATGAATTACGGTGAAACCAGCAGTAGACGACATGGTGTTGGACGTCCACAGCTCTATCAAAGAAAAAAGTCGTCGGAGACTGTCTCGCATGGTGAAGCAAAACCAGAGTCAGACAGTGGCTCATCTTACAGCCCAATACAATGCAGGGTCAAGTAGAATTGTATCGGAGCACACTGTTCAGCGGACACTTTTGGATATGGGGCTACGCGGCAAACGTCCCACTCGTGTGCCTTTGCTGACCAAGCGTCATCACCAACTGCGCATGCCCTGGGCCCGGGATTATAGCGACTAGTCCATGGATCAGTGCTAGAGAGTTGCCTGGTCAGATGAATCACGATTTGTCATTCATCACGCCGATGGCCGTGTAAGGATACGCCGTCTTCCAGGTGAACAGTTGCTCCCTCAATGTATAGTAGATCATACACAGGCCGGTGGTGGTGGTACTATGCTTTGGGGAACATTCTCTTGGGCATCTCTGGGACCCTTGGTTGTGGTAGAGCAGACCATGAATGCTACAGGGTATCTGAACATCATTGCGGACCAGCTGCACCCTTACATGCCTCTGTTTTTCCAGTTGGAAATGGAATGTTCCAACAGGATAACTTCCATTGTCACAAGGCTAAAATTGTGTTGGATTGATTCCAGGAACATGATGCTGAATTCCAGTTAATGTCCTGGCCACCTAACTCACCGGATCGTAATCTGATAGAACACATTTGGGATGTCATGGGACGGCAGCTCAGAGTTCAAAGACCATCAATTCGCAATATCTCGGATTTGCATGACCATTGTTTAAACATCTGGTACAATCTGTCTCCGGTCATCTACCAAGGACTTGTGGTATTCATGCCAAGACGGGTTGAAGCTGTGTTGCGCGCCAAAGTTGGGCCAACTCGTTATTGACAGGTGGCCATAACGTTGTGGCTCTTGAGTGTATGTGGAAGTCGCATGGCGCAATATTTAGTAAATAAGGCTGATGGTCTAACAATCTTCCGCAATTCAGTTTTGGTTTATACTTTCACGAAGCTCATCAACAAAGTAAAAGTAATACTGTTTATCATTAGTTTGAACTTCAGGAACCATTGAAGGTACACATTTCCATAAATATTGAAAATGAACAATAATCATTCGATCTTTTTTCACTCACGGTGAAGGTCCTCTGCGAAGGTATTTAGTGCTTCCACTGCAACGATTGGTGCTTTGTTTCAGGATTATAAGTAAAATATATATACACAAATATATA
>BMAW01069092.1:44208-91589 GCA_019974015.1 Nephila pilipes | reverse complement strand
TGTATATATATATATATATATATATATATATATATATATATATATATAATTTTACATATTTGTAAATATTATTTGTATTTGTCTTAAAATATCTCAGACAGATAGGAAATACTAAGATTTTGGGCAAAAATCATATGTTCAATGTCAAGAAAAAAAAACGGCTTTTCTAGGAATTTGGCGATCTTTGGGCGGGATTATTGGCGAGATTTGGCGAAAAATAGATGTTTCTGTAAAGTTCAATCATCGAAACTCTAGGACCAATATTAAGCGAGATAGCCTAGAACCTTGGCGAAACCCTTAGCAGATAGCACTCTCAAAACCCTCCAAATTCTCCTACAACATCTATACAAAATCTAGCAGAAGAAGAAGTACGCTTTCCACATTCGTTCCCCACCCACTCCTCCCTCACTCCTTCACAACCAATCACGTTAAAGAAACCAGCCCAGCTAACTTCAATAACTCCAGTCGTTTCACAGTTCCCACCAAGACACGGGTTGAAAGGCGGCTACGCCACCCACGTACCCGTAAAGCTTTAAAAAAAAAGCGAGTAGTAGTGAAGAAGACGAGCAGTAATGAAGACGGTCATTTTTTTTATTGCTAGTTATCTGTCTGAGATATTGGAGACTTCTGCATATCGGAAGCTGTTTTTTTTGTAAAATTGATTGAATTAGAACCTTGTGATTGTGATATCTACAGCTGGAATTTCCTGCGTCCTGTAGAATTTGCAACGAATAAAACTCTTCAGAATTTTTTTAAATAGATTATTTCCTCGACTCTCAATAAACACGAAACCCGAAGCGTGGCACAACTGGTGTCAGAAGTGTGATTGAAGAGTTGATGCAACGCATCACTAGAACGGAGGTTATCGGATCTGCTTTAGTCTATGCACATAAAATAAAAGCTGCCCAGAAGGCTACACGTAAGGACCGGCACTCAATCAGAGCAGTCTCTGCTATTGATTCGGACTCCGATTTCATAAAGAAAATTGAAGGTTTGCGAAGGAAAAGTCGTAACTTAGAGGAGCGTAAAGGTGACAGAAACACAAAAATTCAGTGTTGGAATTATGGTGCAACCAGACACGTCCTTAGAATCTACCCGACATCTATAGATGGTGGAGATAATTTTCCACCACAGCAGGGAAACTAATATGCGGCTATCTCGAGGGGCGCAGATATCCAGATAGTCGGAAGCCCCATTTGAAAGTGTTTCATATCTCTTCCATAAGTGGCGGCGACAACGGACTTTTTGTTGTGAGGTCAAATTCCCCTGTAGAATGATAATCGATACTGGAGTCAACGTAACCATCATTAGAACAGACTTGGCTTACAAACTTGGAGAAAAACTCATCTGGACGCCGCCCTGCATTATCCTCCAGTCTGTGATAGGTGACAGGATTAATGTTCACGGAAAAGTCTTTCTTAACATTGCATTTGGAGATGCCATGTACCGTTATATGGCGTATGTAGCTGATATAATTGACACATTTATTCTCGGATTGGTCTTCTTCAAAGAAAACAATTTCAAGTTGGATTTCAAAAATAACGAACTGCGCTCATGTTCAGAAGACATAGCTGTATTTAAGACAAAAAATTCAGATATTAAACCAGTCCATCACATAATTGCAAAGAGTGAAACTACATTACCATCCCAAACTGAGACAATTGTCTCCGGAACTCTTACAGAAGATAATAATTTCCATTATAGATTAATTGAATACCCAGATACCAACAATAGCAATAGAGGAGTACTGGTGGCTTCTTCACTTGTCGATCTTTCACGAAATGTTATTCCGGTAAGTGTGGCTAATATAAGAGACAAGGCAAAGGTTATAAAGGAAGCAGAAGTGTTGGCGACCTGTACTCCAGTGACCAGTATTAACCGAAACTTTCAAGCCACACTATATGAGTCTTCTGATAGCCTAATTAGTGAACTTTTTATGATAAGTAGATGATGATAAACAGAGGAGTGCTGTCGGAAAGCTACTAAAAAAATTTGAAGAATTCTTCTCCAGGAAACAGGATGATGTTGGGTGAACTAAAATGACGCGGCACTGAATTGATACAGGAAATCATCTTCCCATCAAACAACATCCAAGAAGACTACCATTCGCTAAGCAGGAAGACATGGCTAATCTTCTGATGAAAAAGCAGCAGAATGACATTATTGAGCCATCAGAGAGTCCTTGGATTTCGCCTATTGTTCTAGTTAGGAAGAAAGCTGGTTCTACCCGATTCTGCGTTGACTATCACCGGTTAAATGACATCACTAAGAAAGATAGTTACCCTCTTCTTAGGATTGACGATACACTTGACACTTTATCTGGAAATGAATGGTTCTCGACTTTGGATCTCAAGAGTGGTTATTGGCAGGTAGAGATAAATCCTCACCATCTAGAAAAGACTGCTTTCACCATGGGACAAGGATTTTGACAGTTCAAGTTTATGCCATTTGGACTTTGCAAAGCACCTGCAACGTTCTAGCGCCTGTTGGAGACATTTTTACGAGGATATTTCTATGAGGCCTGTTTGGTATTTGGTTTGGATATCATCATTGTAGTACGCACATTCGAATACCATTTAAGAAACATCCAGAGGATGCTGGAGAAACTGAAAATTGAAAATTTGAAGCTATATCCTTCCAAATGTAATCTTTTTCGTCGTGAAGAAGGTTATCTGGGACACATTATCTATGCTGAAGGTGTAAGAACAGATCCCGAAAAGATCTCCGGAGTTAAGAACTGAAGTCATCCTGAAGATGACCATCAATTGCGAAGTTTTCTTGGACTATGCACATTTTACAGGAAATTTGTCAAGAGTTTTTCAATTATTGCCAGACCCATTCACAAGTTGACAAAAGATAAACAGAAATTCTTGTGGACAGAGGAATGTGAGGAAACTTTTAGGAAACTGAAAGAGGCGTTGACATCTTCACCTCTTCTTGCATATCCCCAGCAGGTCAAAATTATTCATTTTAGACAAAGAAGCCAGCAACGAAAGTGTTGGAGCTGTTCTGTCACAGGAAATTGACGATAGAGAATGTGTCATCGCGTATTGGAGTAAATGTCTATCCATATCAGAGTGAAATTATTGTACAACCAGGAAGGAATTGCTGGGAATTGTAAAAGCAATAGAACATTTCCATCATTATCCATATTTAAGGAAATTCTTGTTCCGTACAGATCATGCATCCTTAATCTGGCTTTTAAATTTCAAGAATCCAGAAGGCCAGGTAGCCAGGTGGTTACAACGACTCCAAGAGTTTGACTTCGAAATGCGTCATCGCAAAGGATCGCTTCATGGAAATGCAGACGCATTATTGATGAAACCTTGTAATGAAAGCTGCCGAAATTGTTCTATAATTAAGAAGACATATCAACTAATAAGTCCTTCGGTAAGCCAGGTTACTGTTTCACCGACATCGAAACCAGACCCATGGTGTGATGAAGAACTTAGAGAAGCCCAAAAAGAAGATCCAGATATAAATCCAATTTTGGAGTTAAAGGAATCTTCCAGTATGAGACCAAGTTGGCAGGACATCTACACTTACAGTCCTACTACTAAACAGTATTGGGCTCTATGAGACTCACTCCATATTAGAAATGGCATGTTATACAGGCAATGGGAGTCCGGTAATGGACGTAACTTCAAACGGCAGCATGTACTTCCAAAATCAAGAATCTCGGATGTTTTAAAAGAACTGCATAGTAGCTCCACTGGAGGCCACGTAGTACAGATGAAGACTCTAATGAAAGTTCGATAACGCTTCTATTGGAGCAAGTCAAGACATGATGTAAAAAAGTGGTGCCAATCTTGTGATGACTGTGCTGCTCGTAAGGGACCAAAGAAACGTAGCCGAGTTAGATTACAACGGTACAACGTAGGAGCACCTTTCGAGCGGATAGCACTGGATATTTTGGATCTAAAACGGTCTTCAAATAGCAACATATACATCCTAGTTGTCATGGATTACTTTACTAAGTTGCCTGAAGCGTTTTCAATCTCCCACCATGAAGCTACTACAGTAGTAACACATCGATCAATAACTCCCGAGTCTAACATTGAAAACAACATTTTTTTTGCAAAATTTTTTTTATCTTTTTTGTTGCGAGTAAATAGCGATAAACAGCTTTCTGAATCATCGACTCGTTGCTGTTTTTGTTCCATCGAAAGCAATCGCGGCACCCACTTGGAAAAAACCTTTTTCACTTCACTTCAAAAAACCTTTTTCCTGGTCCGATCGACTTAAAATTTTGACACGTTTCAAGCAAAGGTTAGTACTCTAGAAAGACCTGGTTACTGGTTTACTACGAACGCCATATCTGGGTTAGTCTCGGGAGTTATTGATCGATGTGTTAGAGGTTCTAGTGCAGCAATGAGTTTTCAGATTTGACACACCCTTAGAAATTCATTCAGATCAAGGAACGAATTTTACCTCTGCTATGTTCAAAGGAATGTGTCAAATTCTAGGAATAGACAAGACTCTGACTACACCCTCAATCGGACGGCGTGGTAGAAAGGTTTAACCTAAACCATCGTGACTAACCTCTCACTTATGGTTTCCAGAAATCAGCAAGATTGTGACTGGAAGCTACCACTGTTCCTGCTTGTATATCGCAGTGCTGTCCACGAGACTACCGGATATACTCCATCCCAGATGCTCTTTGGTCGTGAGCTTCGTCTCCCTTGTGACCTTCAGTTCAGTCGTCCACCGGATACATCTTCATCGCCAGAAGAATATCTTCGAGATCTCCAGGCACGTCTTGAAGATGCCTATAACTTTGCTTGAGACCGAATAAACCTGGCGACCGAGAGAGTGAAAACGAGGTACGACTCAAGAGCGACGATACATAAATTTCAAAAAGGTGACAAAGTTTGGTTGTGGAACCCGATTCGACGCAAAGGATTTTGGTGGTTATATAAAAAAAAGCAAGCGTATTTAGCAGTAAAAATGCCTTTTACTTATCATTTGGACACAAAAGGAAAAAAACACAATTATTGCATTTGAGAAAAAATGAATAAAAAAGAGTATTTACTTGAAAGAAAAAAGTTTTTAGTGGGGAGAGTGGTTTCCCCAGTCGGCCAGCAACGCTGAACGCCTTTGAGGCATGGAGTCAATGAGGCTGTTTATGAAGAGTTGTGGTATTCTCTTCCCAGCTCTTTCCAGTACAGAAGAGCAATTTCTATTTCTTGGAGAGTTCCAGGGGGGGTAGGCAGCCAGCAACTTGTCGGCCTAGAATGTCCCAAACGTGTTCTATAGGGTTTATGTCCGGAGAACATGCTGGCCATTCCATTCGTACGATTTCCTCATCGGAAAGGAAATCCCCCAATAAGTGGTTACGATGTGGCCTACAGTTCTCGTTCTTTAAGATGAAGTCATCTCCGATTGCTGCAGCGTACGGGATTACAATAAGTCTTAAGATTTCATCCCTATATCGGCGACGGGTCAGAGCTCCATTTTGAATGATGTAGAGATCATTGCGCCCATCAATGGAGATGCCAGCTTAGACCATCACTCCAACTCCGAAAAATCTGAAACTTCCAAGCACGAACGCGTGATTGTTTATAGCAACACGATCCCTCCAGATAAAAATACGCCTATCATCAGGATGAACAGAAGAACGGAACTCGTCAGAGAAAGGAACACTGCGCTATTCATTTCTCCTCCAGTTCACATGTTCGGTTCCCACTCCCTACGGACGCAATGGTGCCTTGCTCTTAGTGTAACACATAAAACCATTGAACGGCGAGCATACAGTCGTATAGCGTTGAGCCGGTTTCGGACAGTTTGAGTCGAAATTGGGGTGCCAGTAGCCGAGCGAAGTTGTTGCTGAAGAAAAGTGGCATTCATATTTCGGTGTCACTGAGCCATTAGTGTTAAATATCTATCTTCATTGGGCGTTGTTGCATGTCTTTGACTTTGACCTGGTCTTCGGCCTGCACTTCCAGTCTTCAAAAAACGGTTCCAGATTCTGGTAATCACACTTTGTGCAACTCCAGTAGCTTCTGTTACTTCGGCTTGTGTTTGGCTTCCCTCTAACCGTCCAACAATTCTCCAGGCTTCTAAATCGGTTAAATGTCTTCGTTGAGACATCGCAATGTTTGAAACAACTTAGTTATTGAATGTCTATCATTCTTTTCCCCTTTGCCATTCGTTAAGTTAAAAGGCAAATTTCATTCGCTGTCGCTAAAGCTTCGTTTTTGACGTCAGACTCAAAATTTGCATACTCCGAAATTTGAAAATGAGAAAAATTTACATTTGTGACTCTCTTCTTCCATTTTCCGCAAAAAAAAAAAAAAAAGTTCGCTTATACCGTTATTTTATATAATAATATTCTTTAATTATTTTGGGCAGTATATATATATGTGTGTGTGTGTGTGTGTGTGTGTTTGTGCGTGTGTGAGCATTGAAGTTTTTGTCAAAGAAATGTATATATACAGCAAAATAAGGTATGCACATTCAGTGTAGGGACTGAATTGTGGGATTAAACCCTCTCCCCGTGTATATTGCTGGGTAAAAGTTTGATCAGTCAAAATAGTTAATTTAAACAGATAATGCCGAAATAAACAAAAAATTAATTATAAGCTTTTTAAATAATAATTATAAGTAGTTATAATTAAATAAAATTATAAATATTTAAGCCTATTTTTCCGTTTCAAAAATTTAAAATAAAAAATATACCTAAATGCATACTAGGAAGATTTAAATCTCGATAAACTAGAAGAACAATTCCTATTTTAATTGATAAAAAAAAGCATGTAATGCATCCTATGGTATATGTGAGTATATATATATTTACACAATAAGATGTCTGAAAATAATTAAGAAATACAAACGAGATTATAAACCACATAATTAATTAAAATTAAATGACTAATCATATATAAAATTTTAAATAAAAGAAGTAAAATGTACATTTGTTTTTAAAGAAAGCAAAAAGTAGAAAAACGGAAAGTTATAATACAAAGATTTTATTATCATGAAAAACAAATAACAACAAATCAGAGGGAAAATGATACAACTGTAAAATGTTAAGTTTTGAAAGATATTGAAATAACAATAAAAGGAAGAACATTTAAACAAAGTAAACAAGAAGCATTTTTGGTTATGGCAGCCAATTCGGATGGTTTGCAAATTTACTGTTGTTGCATCATATTTCATTATTTTGGATCAGGACATTTAGTAACAATTTATCTCCATCATATGAAAAATGCTTTGATTTTGCATTAATGCTGTTTTCTAAATATCCAGAATCTGAATAATAATTTAACAATATAACTGTAATTGAATGTAAATTTTTGATTTTTCCAATTTATCTTAGTCATTTAGGGAGCTGGTGGTCAGTTTTGCTTACAGGGAATCTTCAAATCCTGATTCATCTAAAAACTTGCCATGTAACGGTTCTGATGTACGTTAAATATATGAAGGTTTCATGCTTTACCGCAGTAGGTGTTGTGTGGAAGTTTAGTAAAAGAGGCTGTAGCCCAATTAAAATCCTCATCATTTGACCGAGCCTCAAAATTTCGAATGTTTTAAAATATAATAACTATAGTTTTCAGTGTTTTTGATTCTCTGTTAAGAAATAGGATTTGTTTTGTATTAATTTTTTTTCTTTTATTTCTACGTGTGAAACTTTTAAATTTAATTTTTTGCAATAGTATACCTTTTCTCTGATGTTTGGTTTTGTTCTATTTGATTTCAAAGGTAGAGGAACATTCGTAAGCTTGTGTTAATAAAATATTTTTTGTTGTAAAAATTTTAAATATTTTTATTTTTAAATATGTTTCATTTCATAATTCATCAATTCCTCAAAGATTCGTTTTAAACAAGTAAAAAATAGGTAACTAAGAAATTAAAATACTTCAAATTTTGAGACTTTTGTTTTTGCTGTTAAAAACAGGCATTGTTTTGCTGATTCCTTAAATGTAATATTTTTTAGAATTTAATAAATAGCTTATTCGAAAAAGGAATTTTAAAATAATAAACATACTTAACATGCCATAGAGAAAAATATTTACATTTGAATTTTTTTTCATGCGTGATTTTTAGGATTTTAGTAAACTTTCATAAAGCTCTACTTTATCAATAGAGCTAATATTTTACATACAACAAAATGAGGTTATTTATTACAGAATGAAAAAATTGTTTTTAAAAAGATAGAAACAAATTTTAAGAATTGCAGAATATTTTTTGTTAAAAGTTTAATTAAAAAGAATAATGAAATCTACATTTTGAAAAAAAAAAATTGAACATATTTTTAATATTATATTATTTTTTGGTGTGAGTAGAATTAGATATATAAGTAATCTGCAAATTTGCAAAATTTTAAATACAATAGAACTTTTGCAGAACGTTCTTTAAAGACAGTATACAACTTCCACGAACGCGTTTATTCACCATAAATTTTTCATTCATCATTGTTTGCATTTAAAATATGTTAATTTCAGTATAAACATATACTAAAAAAATTTTTTGTTATAGAGTATATACAAAAATATACTCTATAACAAAAGAAAACGACGCACCAAGAAAAAGTTGACCGATGGAGACAAAAATTAGCGTATAGGAAAACTATGCACAGAATAGTAAAGTGATTAAAATTTCAGAAAAATTGAATGAATTATTTAAGAGTTACATAGTTCTTAAGTAACGAATTCAATAAGGTGTTGACCTACATCTAGCCTTGATGCAAACTACCATACGATGTGGCATTAAGTGATAAAGCTCGCTGATGGTCTGGTTAGCCAAGGAAGTGTTTGGCATACTGTAAGAAAGTTCATATCCCCACGTGCCGTATATGATTTGGCAATACCTTGCTGAAAAATAAAGCCTAGGTACTGCAAAAGGAACGGTAGCAAAACAGGTCTCAGAATGTCGTCAACGTGCCGCTGTGCTGTAAGTGTGCCTCTAATGATGGCCAAAGGGATCCAGCAATCAAGAGGAATGGCACCCAGATCATAACTCCTAGTTGAGGGCCTGTGTGGCATAAAATATTGAAAGCAGGATCTTTACTCTGCCCTGGGAGTCTCCAGACACGCCTTTGTTGATTGTCAGGACACAGTTGGAAGCGGAATTCGTCGCTAAACACTATACGTCCTCAGTCAGCATCATTCCTAACTGATCGAGCCTAGCACCATTATAATCTGGCTCGTCAGTGTGCAGGCGTGAGTGGCAGGTGGCATAGTGGTCGGTACGAGTGTATATTTCGCTCTATCAGCCGTCTGTGAATGGTCGTGGTGGGCACTCGTTTGCTGGACCATCGTCTGATGGTTGATTCAGATGCTGTGGCAGCTGATCTGAAAATCACTCTGTCCGCTAGATCTGCTGTGGCCCTAGGTCGACCGATTTTATCATGACGCTGAAATTTGCTATTGTTCACTCAATCTTGTCAGCATCTTCTAATCTCCGCATCGCTTCGACCCGTATGACGAGCGATTCTCCGATTAGCCATACATGTCTCTTTCAATCCAATGATACAACCTTTTTCAAACTCGTAATGAGCTCGAATTATGCGGTGATGCATTTTTTCAGTCATTGAAAGATATCCTAAATCGCAATGCAACATAAAATTTGACACTCAATTTGAGAATCGCTTCTTACATGCATCTGCCGATTGCGCAGTTCCGATGCGCTGTAGCTCCCACTGTTCATTGAATGGACACCAATTTTTAATCATTTGCAGATTCAGTAAAAATGTCTTTGCATACAAAATTTCATTACAGTCTGGTAACTCCTTCGTGGTGCGCTTTTTTTTTATTCTAGAGTGTATATAGGTATCTCAATGTTAAAATTTAAATTCTATTGTTTTTCAATAAAAGAAAAATATGAGGGTTTTTTTCAGATATATATGAAAAATGCTACCTTGCGTCCACATTCACCGTACAGTAAGATCATCTCACAAAACTCAGCTATGGAAAATTTCTCCATGATCATAAGCATTAAAATACTACATCTGCAAGAATATGTCCCGTTTATAACTTTCTCAGATAAACAGACGTGAAATTCGTTACGTATTTGCAGACTGCAATTATTTCGCTTACCAAGCGCAAGTTACGTTGAGTGGATCCGATACTACTTTACATGATCTACATATTATGTACTCTATTTATAAAGACAATCAGTGCAAGGATGCAACCTTCGTGGCTCTAACCATTGTTCTTTTGATTTGGAATCCTAAGCAATACCACTGTGCTTTTTTGCCAAAAGATAATCGTTTCTCCTTCCGTTCAAGATTCTTAATATCACAGTGAAGAAGATAATGAAAAAAATTCGCATTTTAACCGTTCTGTTCTTTGCAGAAAAGTCCACAAGGTATCTATTCATTCTAAATCTATCATATTTTATAACTTTGTATTTCACTTTTCCCCCATCTTGTTCCGTTATCAATATAGGAATGCTAACTCCGCAATTTTCGTTGTTGGTTTAATTCATTTGCGCATGGCTATTTTATTATACCTAGACACAACTCTTATGAATATATCAGCAGTCTTTCCGATGTTAAATGTTTGGGAAGGAACTTTAGTGGCACCCTGTATATCGAATTTAAATAGAGGATCTTCATCTTGAATTTAATAAAAATGATTTAATATTTCTAAGTAAAGAGACATTTTTGGAAATCAGGTGAATCTCTGATTTTAAAAAATGTTTTATAAGAAGTAATTTATTAATATAAACTAAGAAAATTTCTTAATAAAGTTCATGTCTAGAAGTAAATAAAATATTGATTTACTGATGAAAAAAGATCTGTAATATTTTACTTTTAAATACAAAAAATCTGTGATAGTTAAGAAATAAAAAAGTTCATAAGTTGTTTTTAAAACTTTTCGAAATTTAAGAACTTGGAAATAAAGACGTATTTTCCATAAAGCAATGTTTCAATAAATTTATTTGTAACTTACTTAAAAATATTCCGTTAAATATATTTCCTAGTCAATAACTTGAATAAAGAAGTAAGACGTTTCTTCTTGGTAATTCAATACATTTTAACGTTTCAAAATGTGTTTCATTTCTTTAATAATGGTACATTAAACTCTTAAGTAATAAAACTTTTTAAGACGAAATACACCACAAACAACAAAATAAGTTAAGAATATGTAATAATATTTTGAGAAAAAAAAAACCAAACTGCTTATAAAAAATAAATAAATACTTATATAAATTTAGATTGTGGATTTAGGCAAATATTTCGTAAAAGAATTCCAATGTTCTACTTGTAATTCTTAATAGACATTAATTAATTAATATGACCGATGCAAAATTATTAAGTAACACATTTTGAAGCTAATGAAAAATTGTTTATTAATAAAATATTTTCTTACTGGAGCTTTTTATTATACCAAAGCCTTGTTTATGATAGTGAGTTTTAAAAGTATTTGCTAATAGAAGCGAACATCTTTTTCTCTTTCAAAATTAAAACTGGTTGAAAAAAACCTCTTTCTTTAATTACACTTTTTACTTTTGTTCTAAAATTCTTATTTTAAAAAAATTGATTGATTAGAGTCGGGAAAATTCAATGTTTCTTTCTTGTATATAGCACACATTCACCATACAGTAATAATTATTTTTATTTCTCTTTAACGAACTCTTCTCATTACGTTTCTGTTATTTCCAATTTTCTGTAATGGCTGACAGAAAAAAAGAAATTAAGGTGCAGCTAAAAAATTTTAAGATTTTATAATTAAATCTGATAAAGGTTTCAGCACATATTAATTCAAATTATTTAAATGACGTGAATATTTGAGAATTAATCCTAATATTTCATCAATTTTTACAGTACAATGCTCTTGATTAAAAATTTGCATGAATGGAAATTTTACGAGAAGTATTTCACTCGATACTAAGCCTTTTATAAAATTAGAGTTCTAAGTAATTAATAAGTTATTTTCAAATGTTCGAGAGCCTCAAATATCAAATATTTAATCTAGTGCTGCAAATATCAAATATTTGGATATATTTAATATATATCAAATTTTAACACTATCTATATATAGTAACACGAGTTGCTTAGAAGCAAAGTGGTGTAACTCTCACTATTGTTTTTGTTATATTGTTTGCAGATTCATGACGTGGATGTAATGGAAAACTTATGCTGAATGTGGGGACTCGAATACGGAACTCAGTTGCAGAGAAACAGGAGTAAAACAGTTGCAGTGAGTGATTATGTTAATCCTCTTTATTTCTTTAGAGCCAATCCACAATCAGTACTTCTGTTGAAGACTGCACAATAACCAAAAAATTCATCTAATTATATTTCAAGTAACTCCGAAGTCAATGAAATTTACGCAAAGAACTCGTGACATCTCTCTTTCATTTAATTCTTCGGTCATTATTTGTAAATTCAATAGTCTCTAAAGTTATCAATGAAATGATGAGACGTTGAATAAATATCTACACCCTATATGAAATGCCAAGCTGTACATAATTAGGTCTTTCTAGCTCTCTACTGAATCTCAATGTGCCAGAAGTCTTGTCTAGACAAAAATAACTTAATTCATGATAACCAATTCACTCGGGTTTGAGGGAGATGGTGAGATTAAATTTAGATTTCGCTAGGGCTCGAGTAAGTTGAATGATACATACTAGGTGTTCAAGAAGGATTTATCCTCCTGTCTAAATGGAATCAACTTAGATTGCCTTTCATCTCCGTAAGTCTGCTATCGATGTAATATCACATTTCCTCAAATCCACTCACTACATTTCTTATGATTGTTTAATTTGTATCATCACGTTTTATATAATTGGAATGGAGCTGAAAATTAAAATCTAATACACGGAGGAAAAAAAATACTCAAAAATGAATACCCAGACGTACTGATTTTGAAATGAATTATCTCTTTAAAAATGCCGTGACAAATGTATGGTAAAATTTATTTAATAAAATTAAATAGAGAGTTAAAGTGATTTGGAAAACAAAAAAATTAAAATTAAAGAAAAAGAACAAGTTATATGTAACAGATAAACATATTTTTAATGAAGCTTATTAATCTGCCATTTTTTGATGTCTTAAAAATGTTTTTATTTTATCAGTCATTAGAAAAAGCTAAGCCTTTAACTTCTGATGTTTTTTAAAGCTTTATTAAAATTAATCATTTCAGCTCCTACATTTTAATGAAAAGAGTGACAAAGCCGTTTTACTTGATCCATTGTTTATCAAAGATAGCTTTAAATCCTCTTCGAAAAGTTTATCGTGCAAGAAGCGACAGAAACACACATTGCCAAAAAAAAAAATTTTAGGTCCCAAACGTATGTTTAAAAACTGAAGGGTCCCTTCCAAACGCCACCACGAATTTCTGTATCTAATGTCAATCCTATGGAGTTAGTTACTTTAAGTCTCATATCTAGAATATTTATTTTAACTGCAAGAAATGAAGTGCATTACAAAGAGTATTAAAAATTTTAAATTGTCAGTAAAAATCTGAAAACTCGCATTCGGCCCACTAAATTAATCATAAAAATACTTTGAATAATTGGATGAAAAATAATTCCACAGTATCCTTCCTTTTTTTTATGCACATTCAAATGTATATTTTAATTTTTTCATAAAAAAAATTATTTCGCTGTTTATAACTTTTTGAGTCAGTAAAATACACATGGAAAAAGAGGAACGCAAAATTCAAAAATTTAAAGATCCAGATAGACAGGCTTAGAATGATTGAACACAAAAGGTTTATTAATATTTTATCTGACGTATAAGCTTTAACTCTTCTGTTTGCAAATTAATGGAAAGAAAATACGTGAACATTTTTTCAACTAAAATATTCTAACAACCAAGTTTGATTGTATGTCCTTTTTAGTTTTCAAAGTTTTTCTTTTGGAAAAGAAGTCACATGTTTTATTTGCAAGCAACTTCTCTAATTATGATAAAGTCAAGAAATGCAACACACTAGGCAGAATTTCAGAAATAAAAAAAGCAACGAAAGAGTTAACAAATTTTCCTCTTGCTACAAATATTGTATTTTTTTGTGTTTAAAAATTTAATTGAATTTATACAAATTCGTTTAAATATTTTAGAAGTGTAAAACAGAAAAAAATTTAGGTATTGCTAGTTTCTGTTTTAATTTTTTTCAACTTCTCTCGAGGTTTAAACATTAGCATATCAGTAAGATGAATAATTTCTTTAAACTATCTATTTGCACATTTATATACTTGCATGATTAATATAAAAAACAATCAAATCATTTTCATTACATACATAATACCTCAGCATATCATTTTTGCAATAAAGTTAAAAGATTCTTCAAAATCATGATATATATATATATATATATATGTATGTGTGTGTGGTGTTGTTTTATTATGAATTTGTTTGTAATAATTTTCATTATAATTTTTATTTTATCTCTTCGTATTAATTAACTCCGAAAATTGTAAATACTTTTTAATAAATTACTATTCTCAACACTCAGAGCGATTCCTGCTCAATGCTGAGGAAAAGTATCTAATTAACCTTCAATAACTTTTATTTAAAAGATGTAATGAAGTAATTGAAGTAATTGTTTTAAATAAAGTAATTGTCTCTCCATTCATAAGAAAAAATTCCCGAATGATTGGACAAAAGTGCTGTACATACAATATTGTACAAATATTTGAAATTTTAATTTTTGGTTTCTTACATTCTTGTGATCTGAAAAAATAATAAGACATTTATTGAATGAGCCTTTAAAAAACATTTTTTTTCTTCATATTGAAGTATATAATTCCTAAAACTATTCTCAATTTGTAAGAATCTAGCACCCGCACCTGGCAACAGATCAAGAAAATATGGGGATCTGGGTCAGGTATACAGAGGGAGGACCTGGCAACCCGGGGAGAGATTCGACTACGCTAGACGGGGGACCAGAGGACAGAGAGAAAACTCGGTACGAAAAAAACGTGGTCTGGAAAGGAAGAACGATGTATTTTTAAAATCCAATTGAATCTTTGTGGATCTACTTGTTTGTGACGTGTTCCTTAGTATATTTAAAATAAAGAAATCGGGACTGAATGTTGCAGTCATTTTATTTTTACATTGGAACACCACACTGGTCACCAATCCTCGAAAAGAACCCAATATCTAACACACTTTTAGTTTATAACTTGTTGCAAGCAATAAAATGTTAGATTTTAATTTAATTAACTTTAATGATGCACATATAGTGGCTATTAAATAACGAGACGTACGCTGCTACAGAAAAAGTACTCATATGTCGAACGCCAGAGGCCGACAACTACTTAGAGTGAAGCCTTCTGTTTCCAATGCAGCGCCTTTCGCTTTTGTAAGCAAATCCGTATAACTGTGTTCTTCGATCGCATTGGAGAAATGTTTTTGTTTCGCATAAAATATGTTATTAATAACAATAGAACAGTGATTTTAAAATTTTATATGAAACTTAGATTCGTTAAATGGCCTTATTAACGTCTCACTAGAAGCTACACGAAGGCTATTGGCAACGGACCTCGTTAAACTGAACCTCTGTCAAGTGACGAGGATGACAAATAGTTGCTACACTCTCCTAACATCTACACCCTACTAACGGGAGGACTTTGATCCCCGACAGATATAACGTACATCAACCCCATCTGAAAGGCGTGTCTTAATTGGCAGCAATCGAACCTAACACTCGACGAAAACTGCTGATTACAAATTCGTTATTATGACCAATCAGCTACCACAGCCAGCATGAATTTCAAAAACCTGTTTCTGAAACAATTTTTTGAAAAAAGTAGATGTCAAAAAATATTTATCAAATGCGTGTA
Source organism: Nephila pilipes (assembly GCA_019974015.1). NCBI lineage: Eukaryota > Metazoa > Arthropoda > Arachnida > Araneae > Nephilidae > Nephila > Nephila pilipes. The sequence continues at coordinate 75,857 of BMAW01069092.1, read as the reverse complement.
TTTTTGCGTTTTATAAGCATTTTCAAGATGGCCGAAAAGTCGTTGAAGACGATTCAAGCTCGGGTTGCCCTATTCCGTCAAAAAAGGATGACAATATCGCAAATAATCGGTAATTTGTTTTAGTCTGATCATCAGTTAAATATTTGTGCGATTGTTGAGGCTACGGAATTGACAAAATTCTTTGCGTCATATTTTACATAAAGAAATAACATGCAAAAAGTGTATACCGAAATGATGCCCTCTTATGTTTGAATAATGAAAAGCTCGCATAAATGCTTTTACTGATACTTTGAATGCCATTGAAAGTGTCCTAAATTTATTGGAAAGAATAATGACTTATATCGAATTGTGGGTTTTTACATATGATACTGGAATGAAGAGCCAATCCATGCACTGGGAGAGCCTATCTTCATCGAGAACCAAATAACCCTAACTGCGCAAATGAAAATTCAAAGTAGTAAAGATTGTTTGTTTAGATATTCATGGGATTGTGAATCTTCATTGTGTATCTGAAGGTCAGATTTTTAATCAACATTACTACATTCACGTTCTTGCTGAATTGCGCGAAAGAATAAAGATAAAAAAGTCATGAATTGTGGAAGGAGAAGTCATGGTGAAGAAAGAAGTCATGGAAGGAGAAGTCATGAAGTTCTCAACCATGACAATGCTCCGCCTCCTTCTGCATTGTCTGCCAAGAGGTTTCTAGATATGTACAATATCCCATTGTAAGACCGACCACCTTATTTGCCGGAACTTTCGCCTCACGACTTCTATCCGTTTTCTAATCTACATTACAATAAACAAGAATCGAATTCGTTGTAGCTATGAAAGAGAAACAGGTATGCTTGTGAATGAATTTTTTTGTGAATAATAACTTTTTGATGCTCTTTCAGTAGCTAGATTTAGTTTGGTATGTGTTTGAACGAGTTTGTTGATCGGAAAGAAATTGCCAAGTTCGGGGATTTTTGAAATCACGCCAAGTGGTTGTGATAAACTGTAATTTCCCCGATTTTTATTTTTGATAAAATTATATCAACACTTGAGCTGCTTTATAAACAGGAAAAGTAAGCGTATTCTTATTCTATAACGATGGATGATTCCAAAGTGAAGAAACTTTTTCTTTCAAGGCAATGGAGATATGCACCCCCAAAAAAATAATTTCTGGGTAGGCTACTACCTGATTATACTTCTTAAACCAAGAAACTAATTTGAATTTCAGCAAAGCTACGTGTTGATTTTTTTTAATTGAGTGTTTACTTTATCACAAATTTAAATATTATTTTGCAAATGCTTAATATGTTTCTCTTCAAAAGAAGAGAAAATTATTAAATCATCAAAATAATTATGAGAAAATTTTTTTTATGCTTTTATATCCACACATACACACAATTCTTTGAATAGGTCTATTAAATATTGCAGGATCTTTTTTAAATGAAATGGTTACCTCAGCCATTCAAATAAATCAAAAGCTGTTGCAAAATTTAATTTTTCACTATCCTCTTCATGAACTGTAATGTATGATACACTAACTTAAAAGCAAGAGTTGAAAAAGTTTTGTATTTCTTTAATTTATCTAATAGCCTATCCCTTCAAGATATAAACTCTGTGTCAGTTTTTCATTATAAAATGAAAATAAGTGATTTAAATCAATACATATTCGAGTCCTTTGATTCTCAGCTTTCTTATATACTGAAGTTACATTAAGAGGCTATTATTTTCACCAACTATGCCTGCTTGCAATAATTCTTCCTTTTTAAGTCACTAATTTGTCAATTGTAGAAGTTCTATGTGGTCTCAATGATACAGACCGATCAGAATCTAAATCAGTACATGTTGTTATTATGTTAATATGTCCTACATCAGTTTTGTGTTCGTAAAACCTTCTATAACAACATTGATTATTTGTAATTTTATTTCTCTTATTATTTTTAAATATAGTCATATTTATACAGTTTATTATTAAGTGAAATGTTCCGTTCTCATATAACCCTATCAAATTTATTTTTCTTGCAGAAATGTATTCATTTTGTGCACATATAAACAGTTATGAATATCATAAATCTTTTATAATGAAATATTTTATATTCACACCTTGTGTGTACTAATAAATCAATTTAGAAAAAAAATGTTTGAAAACTATATCAAAAACTGAATATTGTTTTAAACTAATACTTAGCTGGATTCCTTTTGCTCATCTTTTACAGCTATAATAAGCCCTTAAGAAGATTTTAATAATCAAAATTTAAATGTTCTGCTTAATTAAAAAAAATTTCAGCGCTTAAGAGTGATTAAAAAAACCAATAAATATATTAAGAATTTATAGGACCATTTAAATTTCGGAATAAATAAGAGCTCTAAAAATAAGTTAAACGACAGAAGTATAGTATTATAACATATTTATTATAAGTAGATTTCAATAAATTTAATTAATGTAACAAATGATTGAGTTAACAAAATTATTAGAAAGAAATCGAAAAATTACTGTAAACAAATTATAAATTTCCTAAAAAGAAAATAAACACGAAAGTGAATGTGATATCTATTCTTTATTTTCCTAGTAACTTCAAATACTCTGAATTTTATTGAAATGATTTGGTGATTCAGATCAGTTTCAGAAATATTGTGCTATTAATTTACTTATGGGTCTTTCAGTTCATTGCTTCTGAAAATATTTATTATTAGACATGCATTATTTGACGACATAATGCGTACCAAATTATTTTTACGGAGTTGAAGTCTGGACGCGGATTTGGCTATAACAAATCCATAATTGTTTCTTTTTAAAACGATTCTGGAGTGGATTTAGGTGAATTCATTTGTCAAATAGAGTTGAATATCTGAAATATCCTCTTAGCATCAATTATAAAGATTCAAATGGTATCAGATATTCCGATAGTAAGGCTTAGCATTGTGCAGAGTCCATACGTCCCAAATTCAACGTAAATTAGGCAATCTATCATGACTTAAGATTCCCCAAATTATTACTGATATAGATCCCATTCGTCGACTGAAATATTCAACGTTCTTTCCTCAAGTCATGCCAATAGTGTTTGTAGCTATCTGAATTGTGTGAAGATTAAATATATTTTCTTCAAAAAAAAATGCCATTTGTTTCCACCCATCGTTTCATTAGATGACAATTTAGCCCCTTTCGGTCTTTCTTTGCGATGATGCTTCAGTAATTTTGGTTTTTTCTTCACTTCCATAAAGTTGATATTAGTATTAAAGACCTTTCCAAGCTGTGACTTGCGAAATATTTTTGCCGAAACGTTACGAAAATTTAAGAGTCGTAAGACCTTTTTTAATTGATAGTATAAACGCATTTCGGGGATTCTCGTCTGAGCCTTCATCGACGATGGACGCGCAGACAAATTGTTCCGATAGGACCGACAGCACCATGGAGCAATCCATTGAAAATGAACAACCTCTCACTATTACTGACCAAGATGCGGCCTTACCAGCCTCTCCAGCAAGCAGGGTCTACAGCGAGGAGTTCTTCGCGGTGAATTTTGCGATAACAAGGCGGGCCATCCAAGGACGAAATGCCTACGCTGCCTGGGCTCAGAAGCTTGGAACGACCAAGAAAGACGACCCAGAATTCCTTAGGATTCACTAAGAGTTGAGGAAATCAGGTGAGAATCTAGATAAAGTTCTCACCCATATGGGTGACATACGCCTATTCAAACTCCCTGCGAGTGAGAAGGAGCTAGACCTTCTGGTCAAAAATTATTCAAAGCTGGCCAAAAGGCAGGAAACTACAGCAACTGCTGCGCCCCTCTCCCCATTCAGGACAGACCTGAGTCTGTCCCCAGGGGAAAAAGACGACCAAGAGGACTAGGGATAGTAAGGGTTTTATCTCTCCACCCAAGCATCTGACGAGGAAAACACCCAAGGCCAACCCAAACATTCAGGCAACTGAAACCATGACGATCGACGAAAATCCTGATGTCGACGTCAACATCCTAGACCCGGTGGTGGCTGCAGCACCTCCAAAAAGTCCAACCCCCCCTTCTTTTGTTAACCTGAAGGGGGATTGGAGGACAACACTTTGGCCAAACTTAAGGCCCCTACCGTTCAGTCTAAACTGACGGGTAGATTTTTTAAAGTAACGGTGGAATCTGCCGACAAGTACCGGACGCTAACAGCGTTCTTTCAACAATCGGGTGTTGAATTTAAGTCTTTCATGTTGAAAGAACAACACCCCATTAAGGTGGTCGTCCACAATCTACCGTCGAACATGGATGTAGCCGAAATCAAGGCTGCATTCGAAGAGGAGGGTTTTCAATCCATAAGGTCACCTTACTCACTAAGTTCAAATCCAAGGCCCCAATGCCACTCTTCTACCTTCAGTTAACAAATACTCCTGAATCGGAAATTTTTTTTTCCTTCAACGAGCTCTTTGGCACGGGAGTGCACATAGAACATTACAAAGGTAAAAAATTCAACCAGTGCTGGCGCTGCCAAGGGTGGTTTCACTCCTCGGAAGTCTGCCATCTACCTGTCAAATGTGTGAAATGTGCAGGCCCCCCACCCTGCAAAAGGATGCACAAAGACCTACGAGGAGCCACTCAAATGTGCAAACTGCTCTGGTGATTATGCTGCTAACTGGCGTAGATGCCCTAGGCATCCCGCAAACTCCACAAAAGCAGCGAAATCCCAAAAGTCACAAAAAACTACTTCAAACATTAAACCGAAAGGCAGCCCCAAGCAGCCAATCAGAAAACAGCCACCACCACCTCCCCGCCCCGACATCTCTGGGTATCTGAAGGTCGAAAATACCCTTCAGTATGCAGCTGCACTGCAAGGGAAAACTACTGAGCGTCCGCGCACCCCCCTCCTCCTCCTAGGCCTACCCGAGATGCTCGCTTTAACGCCGGTATGCTAAAGATGATCGCTGACACGAGCGGTAATAGAGACGCAATTGTCAGAGCCTTCAGGGATTCTCTTCCCGCCCTCCGTGTTGCATCCACGGATATCGATTGCTCCTACATTATCTTCGAAGCCTATTGTGGGCTTCTTTAAAATTTTAAAATTTAACATTCAATAGCCCGAATATGCAAGACCTTAAAATTGGATTTTGGAACACAAATTCATTGCACCCAAAAATTCAAGAGGTTCGTGAGTTTGTTCACGAGCAAAACTTTGATGTTTTCTTGGTTCAAGAAACTTTGCTTCAACCAGGCATCGAGCCCCAGATCACCAACTTTCGTCTATACAAAAACGATAGAATAGATATCTCAACGCTCAGAACTTATGGCAGAACTGCTATTTATTGCAAGAACAATCTCGTTCAAAGCAGAGTCCCTTTATCAAAACTTGATAACATGGACGCAACTGCCATCGAAATCAAAACTAAAAATCCCCCCCCCCGAGAATCGTTTTCGCATACGCCCGCCATAAAAGGCACTATATTAGGTTTCCGGTGGATGATTTGAAAAACCTCTTAAACATTGGGAACAACGTTATCATTGCTGGTGACCTAAACGCAAAACATATTGCGTGGAACAATGCTAGATAGGACGCGTTTGGCCGATTACTACTTAGCACCATCAACAGTATGCGAAAAGTGAGAATAGCTGCTCCGCAGTCCATCGCTCACGCCCCCACTAGTAGATCGGAAGGATCAATCACCGATCAAGCAATTCTTAAAAATATTCCCTTTCCATATAACATTCGAGCTCTAAATGAACTGAGCTCGGATCATCTTCCGATCGTTCAAAATTTCAAAATTGACTCTGCTTTAATTAAAAACCCAGAGCAATTATCCACAAACTGGGATCATTTCAAATTTTTCTTAAGGAATAAAAACATTCCTAAAGTCAAAATTATCAGCAATGAAGATATTGAGAATGCTATCAGCAATTAGTCAAAATTTAACAGAGGCATTTGCTGCGGCCTCGAAACCAAAATTTAAAAATCCTGCTACCTTTCGAACCTAACTTTTCGAATTCGGGTAGCACACACCCTCTCCACTGCTCGACCAATCAAATCATCTGTCCCTCAAGGAAGTCTGCTTGGCCCCGCCATCTTCAATTTGTATGTCAATGATATACCACAGACTGCTAATACACACTTAGCTCTCTTTGCTGATGACGCTGCTGTGCTGACACAAAATAGGAGCATGCCCGTCGTCATCTCCTATCTCCAACAACACATCTCCCAGCTAGAGCTCTGGCTCATGAACTGGAAAATCAAAGTTAATGCGTCCAAAAGTGCAGCCATCCTGTTCACGAGGAGAACGAGACCTCCAAACCTGGCAACCCTAAAAATTTTCGGCCAACCAGTGCCCTGGGTACTACATTACAAGTATCTAGGGTGCATCCTGGATTCCAAATTAACTTTTTCAAATCAAATTGAGCACACTTGCGACAAAGGCAGAGTGACTCAATTCCAGATTAACAAACTCATTGCTCGAAAGAGTACTTTGGCGATCAGACACAAAGTTTTGCTTTACAAAATCATTGTAAGACCGGTCATTACCGGTAAATTTGGGGAGCAAGCGCCATGATTCACCTTGAGAAATTGCACATTGCAACCAACTCCTATGTTAGGAAAATCGTAAACGCTCCCTGGTTTGTTCGGAATGAAGTCATCTATAGAGATCTTAACATAGAACCAATTATGACTTTCATTAAAAGACAATCGAAAAACTTTTTTGAAAAACTTCCAAACCAACCCAATGCGCTACTGAGGTCGCAACCTAACGACAAAATCAATCCTAGGCGTAAGACAGCCGTCAAACGCCCCAGAGCTCTACTCGAACAAACGTTCGAAAACTTCCCTACCATCAAAAGAGCTCACACGTTGTAGCCTCAATACCTCATTTGGGTCACAAATCCCGTACAACAAACTAGTGGTGTTCCCTGGGTACCCTCTAGCACTGTTGTTTACTTTTAAAATATCAATAAATTAAAATTTTAAAAATTTTAAATTATGAATTTTTTTTTATTTTTAAATTAATAATTTCAAAATTTAACCTATCTCAATCCTACCAGTCTATCAGCCTTTTTTCTAATTGTCGTTAGACATCCAACCTTTAAGACCCAGATATTCAAAACTTTAAAATCCTGGACGGAAAACAATCCGCCAACGATTAAAATCTCTCACCTTCCTTTTAAAAATTGCTACTATCGACTTCATTCCGCGCGAATTAGGTTATCAATTGACATCCAAACCTTCCGACCCTCAATTTTGTCCTCTAACATAATTTTTTAACTTTAATTTATGTTCGAACGGTATCGAAGGACTTTCCTTTTCTCTCTTTTTTTTCCTAGGAGAAACAGTCAGCTATAGCTCTGGCGGATTCTCCCCCCCTCTCTCTCTCTCCGAGTGTTCGACCAATCAGAACGCTCCTTTCTCTCCATACTTTTCCCACCTCCCACGACCTTGTTCATTCGAGACCGGTTCTGCTGGGAAAGAAGTTGCCTCTCCGGACCTCTCGCTCGACCACCTCGCGGCGGCCGAGGGGAACCGGCTTCGCTCTATATGTCCGGTAGGCAGACATATAATTTTGATCGTAGATTCTCTTCTTACCTTTTGCAAATTTTATGAAACTTCCTTAATTTTCTCACACTCAATAGCTCTGATGTGGAGGTATCTCCCACTCTGGGGAGAGGTACTCCGTAAATTTACACACCTTCGAACGCATTTCGGTTGTCTCGTGCTGTCAAAATCCTTTTTCTTCTGGATCGTTTTATTTTATTCCAATCGTCTTTTCTAATTATGACATCATGAATAGCAGTTTAAGAACACTTTATAAATCTAGCTATATATCTTTCAGATTTATCAGTACCTGAATAAGAGACAAAAAAATTCTCACTTAACTCTCATATAACTCCTTACTCCGTGGGATCTTCAATTAAATTTGTAGTTAACACAATCAAAACCTTCACCTTTACTTTTCATAAAATGTGGCCATGAAATATTAACGCTTGCTTTTTGTAATGATTCTGATATCGCGTATAAAATGCTAATTTGTTCAAGGGGTCACATAATTTCCTAATAGATACCTTATCCAATTGTTTTTTTTTAAAAAAAATAGTTAATCTTAATAAAATCTAAATTAGTTTTTCAAGTTGCAGTTAGTAAAAAAAATATTTTTCGATTCATTTTGTACGTACACTAGTAAAATTTGCATATCATGTTTTATTATTTGGAAATGTACTAATTCAATAGTGGTCTTATAATTTCTTAACATACTGTGTAATTTAACCTCATCTATCTATTTATATATATATATATATATATATATATATATATATATATTGTAGCATAGAAGAAATAGGTAAACAAAATATAAAGAGCCAGGTATATTCTCAAATGGAAATTCTATTCTATAAATTAATTAACAAGAGAGAGAGAGAGAGAGAGAAATCAAAGTATAGTTTTACTTTAAATTAATTTAAGCAATTACAATTAAGAGTAATAAGATGCAACAGATACTAACAGAAATATTCAAATGTTATTTCTCCTTTTCTGCTTAGCGAAAGAGATATAAATACGAGGAAGAAGATACACTTCAGTACTTCTTGCATAAGATATTGAGAATAAATATGACTCGCAGATGGACTTCTTTTGACCATGGATGAATGTAACTTATAGATCGAAGTCTTATTGGATGTATTGAGTAAATGAACACAGATTTATATTGCAAAAGCTCAATTCTGCTCTTATGCCATTGCCAGAAAAAAAGAATCGCTACATTTCCCCCTTTTCTAGAAAGAAGCAACGTCCAGCTGCAATCTAGAATGACTCCTTATAACAGATCTCTTTGAAAAGTTAAAAATTCCCTTCTCATCACTTTCACTGTTGGGATCAAAATAGGGTTTTAATCTCAGAACATGAGTGACATCTTTTAAAGTTTGCTGTGCAAAATTCTGTTCCATACTTTCTACTTCATGTGTCACGTCAGGTAATCGTTAAAGGATTCGATACGGTCCAAAATAGCATTTTAAGAGTTTTTCGGACAATCCAACTTTTCGTAAACACCCAAATTAAATACCCTATGTTGTAGATAACGGGTCGATACCTATGATCATAATGATATTTATCTTCTGCCTGGGCTACAAGAATGTAGAGTTTTGTCAGTTTCCAAGCCTCCTTAGCTCTGGTGATTTGATGTTGTATGTTATGATCTTATGTTTCAATATTCTTCGGAAGAATTATGTTGACAGATACGAGTGATAACTCTTCCATGAATAAGAAAAAATTGAAAGAATCCCGTCGCATCTTTTTTTGTTAAATTATGCACGACGGTCACATAGAAAAGAATATTGTCCCAATTTCTTTGTTCAACATATACGTATATGGGTTGGGTAACCACTAATATCCGGTTAAATCTTTCTGTCAAATCGTTTGTCTGTGGATGATAGGCTATCGTCTGAAGATGCAATGTCTGGCACAACTGATTAATACCTTTCTGCAATATTTGATAAGAATAAACGTTCTTTATCACGTATCATTTCTCTGGGAGCACCGTGTTTCAGTGCAATTTCTTCGACAATGAAATTAGCGACTACGATGGCCTCTGCAATTGGAATTGCTTTTATTACTATGAATGTCGTCATGTCATCCATACAAACAATGATCCAATTTTTTCCGTTTCGTGTAACAGAAAAGTGTCTTGGGTGATCAATTCCAATTTTTACAAATAGAACATCAGGTGCTTTAGAGGGTTAAGTTGACCTGCAAGAAGTTGGGGAGGAGATTTCCATCCATGACATTCTCTGCAGTGCGTCACATATCGGCGAATGCTTTAGAATTTTCTTTCTTATTTGATCATACGTCTTGTCGAATCCGATATAGCTAGCAGAAGGTACATTATGCAGAAATTTCAGAAGATCTGATCGAAATTGCCTTAGTACGAACAAAAGCCATTGCTGCCCGTATGATCACAGTTTCTTTTGTATTTATAATACAATACACTATCTCTAATCTCATAACTTAGATATTTGTTATCTGTCTTGGCATTTTAATTATATATTTCAACTTATTATCTTTCGATTGTTCTATTCAGTAATATGTAATTAAAGTTAGAAAAGGAATGTATCAACATTTTCTTTTTTTGTTTTGTAGAGAGATTTTCTTAATAGGGCATCGGTATTGGAATAATCGCAGCTGCTCCTGCAGACGATGGTTATGTTGTACTTCTGTAACCTCATGCCCCATCTGGCAAGTTTTCCAAATGGATAATTTACATTGGTAATCCAATACAAAGATTGGTGGTCTGTTACGTCTGTAAGGTGCTTTCCATATAGTTAAGGTCTGAATTTATTGGTTGACCAGATGACAGCAAGGCACTCCTTTTCAGTTGTTGAATAAATTCTTTCGGCTGCTGAATAGGACAAGTATGCATAGGCTATCGGTTTTTCTCTGCCATCCTGGCCTTCAATATTACTGCACATATTCCATGCCCACTAGAGTCTCAATGAATTTTTACAATTGCCTTTGGAAGGTAATGTCTTAAAACATGGTATTCAATGAGTAATTTCTTCAGAGTTGAAAAAGTTTCTTCCTATAAACTTTTCCATGAAAATTTTGCTTTTTTCTTCAATAAGTCATGCAGCAAATTTGTAATATCAGAAAAGTTCTTGAGAATTAGTGTATAGTACGAGCACAAATTCAGAATCCTAAGGATTTCTGAAATATTTTCCGGAAGAGGAATTTCTATTTTAGCTGTTAAATTTTCAAGATCTGGATATATTCCATGTTCCTTGCCAAAATTACCCAATATCATGCGTTTGATTCTTTCGAATGAACATTTGCTTCAATTTCACGTTATTTCTGCCTCTTATATACATTTCAAAATTTTTCTCAGGCGTATTTGGTATTCTCATAAACAATGACGTCATCCAGGTAGTACGGAGAAATATTCCACTTGAGTTCCCGAGTAACTGTGTCCATTATTCATTTTAATGTTTCTGAGGCATTACATATCCAAAATAGCATAAGCTAAAATTCATAAAGACCGTCAGGAGTTACAAATGCCGTCTTTTACCGGTCTCTTTCATCAACATAAATGCATGAAGGAGAAATGTTTTGCACCAGCTAGGTAGTCCATGGCCTCATCAATGCGTGGTAGTGGATAAACATCTTAATTAGTAACCTTGTAAAGTTTTCTATTATCGGCACAAAAGCGCCATTCACCATTTGTCTTCTTCACGAGCCTCATGAGAGGTGACCATGGACAAACCGAATCTTCTTTAATTATACGTTGTATTTCTTCTATTACACGTCTCTCGCTGACTGAGGTACAATAAAATATTTGCTTCATCCAATCATTATAACCTGTCTCGATCCTATGTTTCACTGTTATGCGCTCAGTTTTTCTCTTAAAGTAGAATGCATCGCTAAATTCTTCAATTCAGTAACTCGTCTTTTGGGACAATTGTAAGCTCAGTGTCTAGATTATTTCTAAATTTTTCTAGAGTTACTTTTTTTTCTGGGTTGATGTCACTAATAATCTTCTCGGATCTTATCATTCATCGAGCAAATGGAATCATCCGTTATCGTTGATAAATTAAGTATTTTCATTTCCTTCAATACAATTTGCATTAGCTGTGACCAAGTTGTTACCCCCACTTTACAATAGCTGTTTCCAATGTCAATAATCATGATTGGTACGAATAGCTCTTTCTCGAACATTAAAATATTATTCCTCGCTATCGCAGTATGCTCTGTCTCTTCAGTTTGTGGACTAAGGGAAAATATTTGCTTCATTGAATAGGCCTCGATTAGTCATCGCTAGCAGCAAACAGAGATGCAATCTGATGTACTCAATTATGTGTCTATTGGCCAGTCTTAGCTTTTCATTTCCACAGTCTATAACGGTATTAGTAACACAAAAATAAATTCCATCAAGTATCATTTGATGGTTGCATTTGGAAATTACGAGAAATTCTTAATGCCATATCGTCCCATTCAGATCTATTTTCTACACACTGCATCAGGAAGCGGCTACAGACTTTCCGCAAGGAGTTCACAGAACAGTCATATTTTCCGTAAATTATGCAGCACTTTACGTTCGACCTCATTCTTCATATAGGACAAAATAATCAGCTCCTGAGCCTTCTCGATCTTTTATACGCTATTCATTCACTGTGACATAGGTCATGTTCTTTTCCATGCTGATAAAAATGTGCCTCGGAGGATTTGTTTCAGTTGTAGCCTCACCTCCAGAAAAGAGTGATTGGCTTAATTTTCCCCATTGGATCGGCATGGAGAATGGCTGGGGGGGGGGAGGTTGCTAGCGATAATGACTGTGCTCGACTGAGGAGCGGCGAGAGTACGGAAAGCGGATCAGGAAGCAGTAGCCATACATAGACATCTCCAAAGCTTCGCTGGGATTCATTATCCAACTCTCGTCAAACGCTGGATGGTCAAACAGCTGTTGCTTCTGCGAATACTCTCCGTCTCTCTAAAGTAACGCATTAAATTCCCTAGACGCCCACAGTGGTAACAGAGAAGCACACTCTCGTTAGTTCTCTACAAATCTGTTTTACGCTGTACAATAATGGAATTCTGACTGGAGTCTATGCTGATGCTTAACTGGATCCTGGTAACGTGGAATGGTATTGCGTCTTCTAGGATTATTGATCAGAAAGAGAGTCTTCACAACTTGTTCCAGGACTATAAATGCAATATCCCTAGGGGATACGGATTCTTCATTTGTATGACATTTTTGGTAAGTTCTTCTAAACAATGGTAGGATCTTCTGATTTTCCTTAACAACGCCATTTGCCAGGGATTTTAGATCAGCCATATTTGTATCGGGAGATAAATTTCAAACATTAGGTAGCTTCTGAAACTTAGGCCAAGGTATGTTTTTCAATGTAACGACAGCGTTTTAGAAATGCATGTACTGTTTCATAATCCTCAATTTTCAAGGTCTAGTACTAATCTTCTGCGATCCCCTTCATATACGTACGCGAAATAAAAAGCCAGGTAAAATCTGAACTGGAGATTTTCTGCTGCAAATTAAATCTAAAATATTAAATGTATAATTTTACTTAAAATTAATTATACAATTACAAAATGGAGTAGTAAAATGCAAGAGATACTAATAGGAATATTCAAAAACCTATCTCAATTTTATATAAATACATACATACACACATATAATATATATATATATATATATATATACAAGGAAGAGGATGCACTCCACTTCAGTGCTTCCCTGCTTATATTAACAGGAATACATATAACTCGCAGATGGTCTTCTGTCGAACATGGTAGAATGCAACCTGCAGATCGAGGTTTAATACGAATGAATATATATTATGAGCGCGAAGATTCGATCCTGCTCTTACACTATCGCCAGAAAATGAGTAAATGAATATCGCTACTGTATATATATATATATATATATATGCAAAATATACAAACTCAGGTCCCAAATATCTTTGTATCCATAAAATCACACATTTAACAGAAAATGTGAACTATAATTTTGTGGATTTCAGAAAAGTAAAATAATTTTACTACACATAAACACATAATCAAAATTAAGGATACCTACATATGGTATGAAACTGCTGTATGAAAGAATAAAAGGCAAAAAAGGAAAAACCCGTTAAGAAAACTAAGGTTAATGTGAGTTTATTGATTAATGTGATCATTTCTGAATTATTCATACATATGAGAACATAATTTATTCCTAACTTTACTTTTGTTAACCGCAGTTTAGGAGTTTTATTTCAACACCTATAGCGATTCAATTTCCCCTGCATTTGCATCTCTTGGAAATTGATGCCTCCTTGCAACTGTTAATATATCTATCAAGCTCAGAACAGTAGAGTTTGCTGGTTGTTGTAAATACTCAATGACCTGACTTATAAAATATTCTTTAACGAAGTTTTCTCGTTGTGTACAAGCAATAATCGTCCAAATATAATTACCTCAGAGCCACATTCACTTCTGTAGTGCCTTACATTAATATCTAAGACCACATCTCGATATCCCTGGTCAATCACTGATCCACTATTTCAAACCCATAAGAGCATACGTCCATCGATCATTATTCCTCCTATATCGTTACACTTTCTCTTTCTAAACGGTCACAGTCCGTAATATTAAAAAGAAGATTTCAAATTCTTAACTACCTACTGATGTAAATCTTTTTAGATTCATATGTTTAGTTAAACCTGGGCTCAACAGTAAAGGGAATATGAGTCCTAGGTTTCTCACACTAGTTCTGTTGTTTTTTGCGTCAATTAAGGTAATCCCTCTTTCGTTGAGACAATTTTTATTAGTATATGGTTTTCGTAGATACAACAGTTACAGAGGCGACTTTAAGATCTTAACTTAACTACTGAGCAGTATACTTCCTTTGAATAGTGCCAAATATTCACATTGAAAAGCAGTTTTTATACGTATTCCACTTTGTTCCGGTCACATTACAATAGTTTCAGAGGTTTGAATTGTCTCCAAGCCATAGAGGCTGTTTATGATCTTGAAATATTCATACATATCACTGTTTCATGATTAGTAGAGCAACTTCTAAGTGGCCAATGATCGCTATTTTACATTACGTTCTTCAGAATGATACTTTGGAGGGGAAACAAATTGTTAGAACCTTTTCAGATTGAAATCAAACACTATACTGCAGAAATTCACTCAAATATATTCCACTTATAAGTTTATTACAAGCATATAATCTCACAAGGCAAATTCATATAAATTTACAATTTAGATGTATGGCATCTAATCAATAATTCATTATTCTAACAACTTAAAAAATAGCTTACTTTGTTAAAATTAACGACGTGAAGACATCCCCTATAATAATACTGTTTTCATGTATAGATTTCTTAAAAATAATTTAAATTGATAATTTTTTCTAGCCATATTAGTTAATGACGGTAATATAATGGAATATATTTGATTTTTTTTATAATAAAGGTAAATTCAAAAGATTTCTTTAAAATGTAAAACATGTTGATATATTGATCATATTTTGAAGATATAGCTTCTGAAATAAAAATAAATAAAATTCCAATATCAGGGTTAACTGGATATAAAAATTATTCTCTTACTCACCGCAGGTCAATATATTGAATTCTCAGCTTCAAATACTTTGCCTTGCTGTGAAATATTCCATTGTCTTTCAATTTCGTTACTAAATACTCAATCTCCTGCTTGATACATGTCATCTTGTGCAGCTACCGAAGCTTATTTAAGCATAACAAGTTCCAAAATTTCCATCTTCTTGTCTCCTTTATTTTGAATGAGAAAGGAGGAATATGAAAAACCTCAAAAAACGTAGAAATAGTGTATAATAACTAGTAATGACGGGCAATCATAATTGAATAATGTTATGACCACAGCAACTGAAATGAGACAAGTGTGAGAGGCTATGGTTGACATTTGGAAAGTTAGATTAAAGAAAAGAAGCCTGATTTATTCCAGTGAAATAAAACCTGAATAAAATAAAAAAAAAAGCACCATCACACCTGAACCAGCATTTCACTCTCCATATTTCCACATCAAGCTAATGTGGGGATATAAGGTCTCTACATATTTAACGTCGATCAGCCCCAATATAATATGAGACTTTAGTGACAACAGGTTTCAAACTCACGACTCGACGAAAAGAATGACCCAGCAAGAACTCGCAACCATGAAAGCTATGCAATAAATTAGAGAAAGATTATAACGAGTAAGGGGAAATATTTTCATTTAAATACATTACTTTGCCTGTACGAGACATTTGACAAAGTGAAATTTCTAAGGAGACTTACCGTTCTGTAGTTACATAAGCATTTCTTCGTGTTTCTTATTTTTGAAAAGATTGTTGAAGAATGAAATTAGTAGAATTGTCATTCAAACTCCTGGTCTGGAACTCAATAAAAGTTCATTTTAAAAAAAAACAATTAAGTAAACTCTAGGTAGTTTTACTTTATATTATAGAATGACAACACTGATATATATATATATATATATATATATATATATATATATATATATATAGCAATACTGATTTACATAAGGCACAGTTTATTTAAGACGAGAGTAATTGAAGATAGGAAAGGTGCGTTACAGTGCAAAAATATCAAAACATTTAGAATTTTATTTTCCCTCTGTCCTTATTAGGATTAATCATGTAATTTAAGAGATTTAGATTTTTAAGCTTAATATGTGTAAAATCTTTTGTACCCAAACGGTAGCATTTACAACATTAAAAAAATTTCAATGACTTGGCTGGAAAATCGAGACTATTCCATTTTAATTTTCAATAACATTTAAAAAGTGAAAATTTCACATATAAACTGTGAGGTCATTCATTAATTACTATTCCGAAATAAGTTGCTTAACTTAAAAAGCAATTAATATAATTAGAATCTTACGCTATTTTTTTCTTACATCAGTTGCAATAAAATGAGTTCTATGACTTTTTTTCTATTACTGAATTTAAAATTTATTGTTTAATTATATTTTTGTCACAGTGAACATTTGCGACAAAACTATAAATGAGCATCTTATGTTAAGGATTGGGATTATAAGACAGTAATGCTAAGAATAAACAATGACAAAACATAATAAGTAACGCTCATATATGTAAATATATTATTTTTCAGTAATTATTAGCTTATAGCCTCAGTGATCTGGCTTAGTGATGGTAATATTTTTAATAAATGTAGAATTCCTTTCCGAAGGAATCAGTTTGGTTCCCTTGATGGAAAATGCATACAAATTTTGAAGGTTGTGAGCAGAAGGGACTAGAATGCGTACAAAGTAATTTATCTGTTCAATCTTTTTTTAGTCGTCATTAATATATGTGTTTAATAAACTTTAAAAATATAACATATTCTAATATTGCAGGCAAAACAGAAATATGATTAATTACAGATACAATATAATTTAAAATTATACATTTATTACAGATGTAATATAACTTAACTAATGTAATGCTAAGCACTTATTGCTGTATTATAGATACAACAGTGAGTGCTTAAATTTATTTAAATATTCAAATGACATTGATGTCGAAAAATGAAAAATTATTTTCATTCTTTTACGAACGGTGTTAATTTAATTCTTATTTTTATTTGCATTTTTCTACAAACACTAATGCTTTTAAAGAGAAGAATTAGGTTTGTTTGAAGCAATACTTTAGTGTTTCGTGTGTTTTATACTAGAACAATGAATATTATAGAGTTGTTAGGAATTCCCCACTCATTATTACTAGAAATAAACCAACACATTAGAATATAATTGAAATATAAACAGAATTTATTGAAAAAATAAGTTTCAGCCAATCATTTGAATTCGGCTTAAGAAAAGATAGTTATTTTACTCCATGGGTCCTAATGCTTAAATCTTATGAGATTCGTAGTTTATAATGTAAAATAATAATAAAGTAAATTAAAAGGGAAAATAATTTTTTTACAGCAACTTATTTAATTCAGAGGATTATAATGGTAAGATTAAAATTTCACAGCTTGTGTTTCATGAAATAGCCATTTGTATTTTTTTCAAAGTATAAGTTAATTTCTGCATTTCAGAGAACTTCAATATTTATTTTAATTCGTATTCTTTCTTCTCTCATTTCACTTCATTTCACAATTTCATTTCATAAATTCTTCGCCAATATGAAGAATTAATAGCTAAGAGTAAGTTTTAGAGATGAAAGATATAATGGCGTCAGAGCTGTCATATTTAACCCGAAATTATCAAGCATCAATTGAAATTTTATTCAAGTGACTAATACTGACATAAAACTGTATTCTGGATAATATATCCTTCAAGGAGAAACGTATATTACTAGGCTGTTCCATTCTGCTTAAATCAATCATTTTTTTTCCGTTAAAAATGTTTTCGAACATTTTGCCTTCTTTACTTTAACATAGAAAATAAAATAACCATTTTGCTCAAAGCAAAAATTTGCATATTTTTTAGAAAATTTCAAAAGTCTAAGAATACTAGCTAACAAATAATTACAATCGTTATATCCGAAAAAAAATTATATTTGTATTATAGCATTTCTTCTAGTTTTAGTTTAGTTTAGTTTTTATTAACGTCGCACTAGAAGCAACACGAGGGCTATTGGCGACGGACCTCGTAATTTTGAACCACGGTCAAGTGACGAGGACGACACCTGAGCTGGCACCCCCCTCTCCTAACATCCACACCACGCCAACGGGAGGACTTTGGGCCCCGAACAGATTTAACGTGCATCAGCCCCGGCTACACGGCGGGTCTTTGGTGGCCAAGGATCGAACCTGCGACTGAACGAAAACCGCCAGCCGCTATCCACGACCTTGACCACTAGGCTACCGCGGCCCCAGCATTTCTTCTAACGCTCCAATATAATTCTTTTTCTTCCTTTTCTTATTCTTCTTTTTCCTGAAAATGAGGTCGAGGTTTGGGTCTTATTCTTTTTTAACATTGCCTGAAGACCGGCTTAATAAGAAACATAAGAAATGAGATTATACATTTTCATTTTTCTTAAAAAAATTAACACGTAGAACTTCCATGGCTATAGTTAAATCTTCCTTATCTCTTGCGAACTAAACAAGCTTTAAAAAAAAAATAATAGCTATAAATTGATTAAATTTCTTTATCACAAATTTTTTTAACAATTTCTTAACTATTTATAATAATAACTGTCTTAATCAAACCCTCAAATGTTATTTGTAATCTTAATAATGTTAAGTGTTAAAATCTTTAGTAATGTTTTTAAATTTATGAGAATTTTCAGCAATTTACGAGTTAAGGCTGCCTTCATTCAATGTGAAAAATATGACCCAAAGTTGTAAACCAATTTTTTATAGTAAAACGATCGACCATTAATTTTATATTCTGACTTCGCTATTTTTTTGAGTGTCGCAAATTTTATAATATATTCACTGCTATCTGAATCAGTCTCTTTTTCAAGTATAAAATTTATTCAGTTTTTCATCTCCTTTACTGTAATGCTAAATAGGTTGTAAAATTTAAGATTTTTTGTGAAAAACGGCTCATTTTTAGATTGTTCAAAATTTTAAGAATGAAGTAAAAAAACTTTCATGAAAATTGGACGAATTGTTCGCTTAAAATATGTATTTCAAATTTCAATCAAACTCTTTGTCATTAGGCGAAGACAGCTTTAAAAGACATCAGGAAATGTAACATGAATAATATTATCCCCTATTTTCAAATACAAATCTTTTAACCTATTAGACATTTCTCTATTTATTAATATCATATTAATAAACGAATGATTAGGAAAAAGATGCTTATTAGTCAAAGCATTGCATAATTTTTAGTATTTGAGGAGTATAAATTCTAGATATTTCATCAACATAATAAATAATAAATTTAAATTGGAGATTTTTCATCGATTTAATTTAAATCTCTCTTTCATCTTAAAATTGATTTATTTTATCTTTTCATTCATACATATTCTTTAAATGCTTCAACTAATAAAATATGTTCATTATCTAAATTATTTAAAATTATCAATGATTTGATTGATTTTTTTCTTAATATAGATATTGTTTTTTTATTACATCCAAAAACATTCATACTCGAGAGTAAGATTAAAAATCATTCACATTTAATGGGCCATAAATTTTTTTATTATATGTGTTAATCTAATTATACAATTTAAAATTAGAAAAGAAGGATTAGAAAATAGAAAAAAAGCAATTTTCTATGTGTTTCTTTTAACTTGAACAACATTAAAAAATAACTTTTAAGTAATATTAATTAAATTAATAAAAAATATATAATTTTTTTAATAAAAAAAATTAGTTGAAAGATCGTAACTGTGTGATAATTGTTGAACATTTATCATTTTAGATAGATAGTAAAGATTTATCATTTGCATGAAGTAATCTAATATATGGCCAAGTAACAATTTATCGGAATGATATTATGGAAGTAGGATTTACCTATCAGCTTCCCATCAATTCTGCAAAAACTCAGTTTGCAAAATAATTTTTTTCTTATAAAAAATACTTAATAATTCATTAAATTAAACAATTTACCATCATAATTTTGTTCTCTTTGAAACACTAACGATATCGATTTTATGCAGCAGTAATGAGAAATGCTAAAGTTATTAATGTTATTATTTTTCGACTACTATAGAACGATAAAATGTAAAAATTCCAGGCGGATTTACCCATTTCGGGCATGATTTAAAATAATCAACAGAACATGTTCATTTGACAATGTAGTTGAACTTTACTTATAGTATGGGTATTGAATACTTAATTTCCCTTGGACTATTTTCCAAATTACACGAAATTTACATATTGTCAGTAGGCGTGAGTATCTTTTACATATTCATTTCCTTTTGAAATACATGTTAAACATATATTTATGTGATAGTAGTACAGATAGCAAAGTTAATAACAGAAATAAAATAACTGAAGTAAAAAAGAGTTAACATAATTTAAATATTATTTTCCTAATGCATTAAAAATGGTACAAATAGGGATATAGATAATGTATGAATACATTAAGATAGTAATAAATTAAAAGCGAATTTCTTTTTAATACATATCAGTATAACAATTGTGATTTATTTCGAATAAGAACGTTAAAATTATATGTGATATCATTGATAATAGAGCTATAATTGAAGTTAGAGTAATTGATGACAAACATTTATAAATGTACAAAATGAACGATTTAATGGTTTATCAAAAAAAATGAAGATCATTAAGAGAAAAGAATTGACTTAAAATATGATACAAAGCTGATATATGATATAATGATATGATAAAAATATGATCCAAAAATATGATATAAATTAAAATATGATACAAAGCGGTTCATATTGTATTGAGAATGTATGAGATATTCATACATTTTCCAAATTGGAGAAAAATGACGGACAATATCATTTAGTAATGACTTCGTTTATAACACCACTCCAGATACATTAGAAAAGTGTTTAAATGTGGTTTGCAGATATTGATTATTTTGTAATTACTATAATTATTTTTGTTCTCAGGTCTAAGATAAAATTTTCTTTTTCTAAGTATTTTTGTGGAAAGAAAGATTCCTTTTCTCTTTCACTTTCTTTTTCCGAAACTCTGGTAATTATTTCTAAGTTACATTTTGTAAATTTAGTAATGCCTTCGATAAAATTATAATTTCAAGTGTAATATTTAAAAAAAAGAATATCATGTTCTTTAATTAAGGAAACTGCGACTTCCTTCCCTTTTTAAGTTTTTGCACGTAGCCCTATAATAAATTTTGTAAAAAAAAATTCATCTTTATACATCAAAAATTAAGATAATAACAGATTAATTATAAACAAATATTATTTTTTCCCTATTCCCTATGAAAGATTTTTATCGTAAAAAAAGTATTTATCCTCTAAATATGTTGACTTAAAGGTTGTAATTAAGACAATTTTAGTAATGGCGTATTTTTTATAACCTTTTTTTTTACTTTCCCTTAAAAGTAAAAAACATTGAACGTTTTCCATTCTATTTAATCTGAAAACTTCTATCAAATAATGAATAAATTTTTATTTCATAAGCATTAATGAGAAATGTGTTAAAAACGTATTTTATCACAAAAGTTAAAAATATATAGAATTTGAAGAAACAAATAAAATTATCTAAGTAATGTGTGACAGTAACTATGAATTTTATTTAACAAATATTTTTAAATTATTTATTTGCCACATGACTTCAAATAAATCAATACTTAGTCCTTCAATTAAAGTAAATAAGGAAAATAACATAACCATATAAAAAAAAAACTAAACTTTATATTCTTAAATAAAAAAAAAAAACGTATTGCAGGACTAATCCACGTTAAACCTTTTGAAGTTCCAGTTCTCCGGTTGGTTTGGAAGTCTTAAAAGCGAGGTTTCCATGTTAGAGGTCGTATTCATCACTTGACCAAGGTCCAAAATTACGCGATCCATTGGCAATAGCCCTCATGTGACATTAAAAAAAATCATAAAAATATAATTGAAATCGACGAAGGACATTGAAACTGTAACACACTTTCAATTGTATTACTATTTACAAATAGTATGGTTATTTAAAAAAGACCGATATAAAAGGAACCGTATGTAAGAAAAAGATGTTTAAGGGATATACTCTCTTAAATATCTCTTTATCTTACCTTTTGGGGGCTTTCATACGACGTTATAAGATTTGAGCGGATCTTGTGAATGAACTGAGATTTATGTGAATTCGAATAGCATTATTTAATTATAGTGAACAAGACTGATGTGGGCCTGGCAATGTGGGGGAGTGGATGTAGCGGATCAAGTCCCGAGCTTCAAGGGGCTCCAATATGATCATGAACAAAAGTAATGTACTCTTGAACATGAAAACTTTACAATATTCCAATTGTTTTTAGTATGCCGTAAAGTTCCTTTTATCGTAAACATTGTGTTATAGTATATCTATGAATTTCGACAATCTTCTCAAACTAATTATTGATGATGCGAAATGTTAGTTTTTGTTATTTTATTCGGGAAACTCCCAAGCATATCTGCCCCTAAACTGAACTTTTTAATCAAGCATGTGCACAGAACGCTTAATTGCACTTGCTATGTTAAGCAATGAAAAAGAAATGGCCAAAAATTTAGTTTTCTGAAGTAATTAATATATTAGCAAAAATAAAATCAAGCAATAAATAAACATTGTTCGTAATAAAAGTTCGTGTTTGCAATTTTTTTTCCTTTAAAGCAATTTATAGCTTGTTACATCTTGTTTGGCTCAGCATAGCCCTATCTGGCTCTTGAGCCATTGAAGTTCGTTACGTCATCAGCGCACTGTAGCGCCATCTGTAAAAATTTGTGAAATGTTCAGTTTAAAGCTGCACCCCAACATAGGAGGATGCACAAATAAACTAGGATTAGCGTTGCTAAGGATTGATTTTATATCTAACCAGTTCACAGTCCAAACAACAATTCGACGCAATAGGGCCCCAAATGTTTTCTTACTACCACACCCCTCTATAGAGAACACAGTCTCTAGATTGAGGAGATAGCTTTTAAATGCTTCTCAAAATTTAAAGTGAGAGTTAGTATTAAGAGAGAAAGTGAAATTGGAAATTTTAACCCTTCATTTAGTGAAAAGTGAACAACTGTCAATTGATTAGGGATAGTCTGATCCACTGAGTCGTATTCTTTTTATCTAATAATAATAGTTATTGTCGGATCCGATTAGTACTAATTCGGAGCTGGTTAGTCAGTAGTAAGATAAGTGGAACTCTTAGATATTCTTTAATAACATCATAACAGGAAGCTGGAGGAATTTGCTCCGTCAGGGTTGGAAGCATCTGTAATGTTGGTTATTCTTTGAGAAGAATAATAAAATTTAGTTTACACTTTAATTGCTTATACTTGTTAATTAGTGATTGAACTTAATTAACTTAAGATGGATTAAAAACGTGCTAATTCCAATGCTCCTATACCCCAACGTACTAATTTCAATAGTAAACTGTGCCAACCTTTGGATTTGGACGCCACTAACCTCTGAAATCGACCCCAAAATTAGATTAATAATTTGACCAGTTAGTTTTTATAGTAAAATGAATGTTATGGAATTGCTGTTCAATATTGAGGATAGAATAAATTTTTATAATATTTCGGCAGAATTATCTTTCCTTTATTATCGTCTTACAGGGAGGAGGAGGGCAATGAGACGTCATCGAAGAAACCTTTGTTCTCGTTTCTTAGACGGACTATGAGCAATCGAAACAGGCACTGTTAGGAACTTTTCTTTAGTGCACGATCTTTGCTACTAGGCATCGAATTCGGAGTTCTAACAAAAAAAGAATCAATTTCCTGCTGGCTCCTTCTGCTGTACTTGTATGTTAACGATTGCGGAATTATTCAATCCATTCCTTTGAAATTGATTACATCAAACTCATTCAAATCCATTTCTCATTGAATTAAAAGAGTATGAAACGGAAGACATGGAAAAATTAAAATATGAAGTTTTTACAAACCTTAATTAAGAGAAGAGAGAAGTTTAAAAGCTTACAAGATCGAATATGAGTAGTTTCGATTATAAACAAAATAGACCCATAAATAAAACACATCCCATTTTCCTTCTAATGAAACTAATAAGTGGTGTGCAAATCTCTAATCAAAATCCCTTGAAAGGCTCGAGTAAACAACACGACCGATCAGACTACAGAAAGTCATCGGAGAAGAATGACTTGCAAAAGCCCTGTAACGAATACCAGTAAGTAATGAACCAATAAGAATGTGGGATTTTAGTTACTAGGAGGAAAGATAGATTTCATTCTGCACAACAGCAACTAGTGAAAAACAGAATCTGTATACACCTCCACAAGGCAGAAACCTTATGATTGACCCATCGAGTTCCACCTGAAAACAGCCAAACCAGGGAGTCGGCAGCTTCAATTACAAGAAGCTCCTACTCCCTTTTTAGATAAAACAGGTGTGCCAACATCGATGATTCAACTTTATTATCATCGGAAACAAATTATGGAAAGGGCCTTTATTGAAGCGAAATTGTTCTGGACCCATGTAATATTTCGGGCATATTGGTCTGAAATTGAGCGACAGTGTAAGATTTACCAGAATCCCATTTCAAGAGAACACAAAATGCAAAAATAACAAGTGGCTTTGGTCGTATTTATCTTTCTCCCCTTCAATGAGTGATCATGAATTTTCAAAATAATAAGGTATGAACCTTATAAAAATTAAGTAATATGAGTCAAACTTTTAAACCAAAATAAGATACTCTTTCCGAACAGAAAGAATCCTCTTTGTAAAAATAAATTCAAAACTACTGTTTAAAATGATGAATGCTTTCCATTGTGGAATCATTATTGATATGAAATTTCTTGTTGTGATTCTATATTGTATATTAATTTATATATATATATATATATATATATATATATATATATATATATATATATATATATATATATATATATTACCTGACCGGTTTCGCGACATAGTTAGTGACTGCGGTTTAACTTAAATATCAGTCCAGGGTTAATGTAAGTCATTTTTCAAAGAGTTTTATCACCACATTGGGGACATAGTTAAAGTTGTACTTGTATAATACTCGGGTGTACATCACTTGTATTTGCTGTTTTTTATTAATATTGTCACTACTTTTTCGGTTACAGATAATTTTATACAAGTACTTGGAATTTCCCTAAGACCCTATATGCGGCCAATGCTGTAGTGATTTCAGATCTTTAAAACTGTTTTTGGGTATTCATGAAGGAAAAGACTGTTTTTGGATACTGTGAACTAGAATTCCTAATTTACATTTATTCATAATTAAGAAATTTTCGGTTACCAGTAAAAAGTGGGCATGCATCTTACGGGTGCTGTTTAAATAAAGTTGAAAGTTGATTCATGGAAAACATTGGATAACAAAATTAAGTTAATTTATTTTTACGATGTCATATATATATATATACATATAGTTAATAACAAAAAAATAATATAATATTTTCGCTCATTTAAATTTCGCTAAGCAGACCTTCTATGATCAAATGAGAAGTCTATATGATTTCTTTTCCTATTTGACAGTCAATTATACATGCGATATCTTTTTAAAAGATACACTTAATGCATTTCTGTTACAAGAGAGTTATAGTTTTGTGTCGTTGTAAAATTCATATTTGATTTTTGACTGGATCCAAAAATCAAATATGAGTTTTATTTCTACAAAATGATGTAACTGAACTCTCTGAGAGAAATTGCAAATAAAGCATGCAATTTCATACTGAAAAAATAAATTTTTCTAGAAATATGAATTAAAACCCAGAAAATATTATGAAAATCTTCAAAAGTTTTTTTTAATTATATCTTGAAAAGTTCTTTGTTAACTTATTATAATAATAATAAGTTTATGTTTTACCTTCTGCTTTTTAAAAAAATCAGTGATACAAATAATAATTGAAGCATAATTCTGCCCAGAAAACAATAGCATTTAGTATACAAAATATAAATTTAATAAGAAAAATTAAAATAATGGATTAAAAGGAAATTAAATTGACATTAAATCACAAGATTTATATTCAATTACAAGATAAGTTATTTTGTTATTTTCCTCAGACCACAATCTTTATTTAAACATCTATTTCTTTCTACTCATATAAGTTATTGTGAATAACTAGTAATTATTTTTAATTACCAATTACTCCCTTTATGACGATAAAATTAGGGGGAAAGAAAAAAAATAACTTTCTTGAGACAGTGGATCATAAAACTATAATAATTATTCAATACGGAAGATATATTTTACTATTTGAAATTTGTGTATGGATAGGAATATATATATTTCATTTATTAACAATTTGAGCTCAAAAATTACATGTCTTGTACGACAATTGGTTTCGCAACGGTTGAACTTTGTGCTACAATCTATTAAACCGCGCAAAAAAAATTCGATGCTGATTCACAAGTTAGCAGTGATTAACATTTGACTGGTTCCGCCTCTAGCTGATGTCATTTTGTATCGAGTTGTCACCGTCGATAAGATTTCGATTATCATCATACATCGTGCACGAAGCAGTCTTCTAAACTAAGTTGGAATATAGAAAGAAAATGAAAACCGGAAAAGTTATATCGAAAATTCTTAGTACACAAAGGGTTCCTTCTTTTAATAGTAATAGAGATCACTGAACAATACTGTAGTTAGTTAGCTCATTCCTAGCATCTTATTTTTTGCTCTGAACAAGGGCTCCTTTTTAATAAGCCACGTATAACTATTCGAAACCTTCCGATGCAATTAAAATTTCCTTTTTTAAAATCTAACGGTTTAATTAAGGTTTTATTTAGAATATCCGTTACGTACGTAATTTTAGCCATACACATATTCAGGTTTACTTGGCAACAATGAATTTTTCCACTTGGAAATTATAGTCATAAGTGTAATGAAATGTATGCGTGAGTTTGCGTTCCACTATCTGTATGACAATGATACTAATTTTATTATGTCACATACAAAAAAAAACCAAATTAAAAGTTCTTAGATTTATTTGTGCTATTTTTATTGAATTTAATTAATTCAAAATATTTACATTAAACAACACTTTATGATCACACAAATACAAATTTTTTAGAAATTTAGTAAACTAAAAAACATGCATGGCCTTACATATCTCTACCACGTAAGAAATTTGAGCATTATTTAATTATAATTTAATTTTTAAATTCTTCATTTTATCATTTCAAATTGTTTTCACTGTAAATAATAAATTGAAAAAAATCAACTCGGAAATGTTGACATCAACTGTTGCTCATTTTAAAAATATAATGAACATCTACAGATCCTTAAGGAGTTGATTTCTATTTGGGAAATAACGACTTATCTTCTGTAGTTAATAAAAAAGTGTCGGCAAGATATTATTAATATTCTGCTTTTCTCGTTGTATTGGTAAAAACAATTATTTGAAATAATTTAAGAACAGTGATAAATGACGTTGAGGTTACCCTGATTTTGCTTTATTAATGAATGTTATTTCGTAAAAAGAAATTGTTTCAATTCTCATAAAATTCCTTGTTTACTCTTTCTTCATATTTAATGTTTTATGTTTATTTATTTAATATATTCAGTGATCACGATCATTCGAAGAAAAATGAAATTATTATAAACTCCTAACTAAGCAATACACCGTTAATAAACAGGAGTTAAGAATATTTTACAAAAAGAAAGTGAAAAATGCATGCATTATTTTTTAAAAAGATTACAAAGACATTAAATTAATTTGTTCATCATGGTGTAAAAATTTTGCATTAGTTCGGAACATGGAACTTTTTTTAAATCTCAAAAGGTTCTAATATATTTTTCTTAATATTTATTCTTCCATTTCTGCACTCGATCCATTCGTTTATTTCTTTCATACTGAAAAAACTGCAATTAATATTAATTCATAACAATCAGTAAACAACAAAACTATAGAATCTTGAAAATTTAAAAAAAACCTATAAAAGTATTATTTAACAAACAGAATATATATACATTTTGCGTGTGTCATAAACGTATTGCTTAAAATTTAAAAATATTTTCCTTATAGGACATCAGTAATGTTTATTTATTAACAAAAATATTTAATATCCGTATTGAGTTTTCTTACCTAACTAAGTGTAAGATTTTTTTTAGACATAAAATGAAATTCGGGGTAATAATTAATGTGTTAAATTGCACGGAAAAAAAGTACTTTATATATATTTAAATATTTCGAAAAGCAGATTTTATCCATTTGTTTAAAATGTTGTCTTAACATATGTCTCTGTAGATTTTAATATGTTTTTTTAAGATAAAGGTTTGATAATAAACTTTTTCCATAAATTTTATCATTATTTATTGGAGTACATTTGTATTAATTTAATTTTGAGAAAATTTCTCAGTAAAAAGAAAAATTATGTGCATGAGAATAGAAATTACAAAAGATCGCGTCAATGGTTTTTAGATTTAGAAATTTTTATAACTAGTATTGAAAGAAGGATTACCTAACAACGTACTTGACAACAAAAGCTATCTGATAAATAGAAGAATGCTTATTATATTAAATTAAGAGAAAAATATCCAGTATTGTACTTAAAAATTACTTGGATGTGTAAGAAATTTATTACTCAATGTAATAGATTTATTAAAATTAGAGTTCTTAACAGTTTCGTCATCAGATACTTACAAAATATCTGACAGAGTCTCAATGCTTTTATTACATTTACAATGTTCAGAAAATGCAGTATAAAATGTTTTAATTGACGAATGATTTATTTCTCTTAATAGTGTCAATATTTTTTTTCCATTTGTGTTTCAAAGATTTCAGAGATGTTACAATTTACTATCTTGAGATTTTATAAAATACTTTCATGAAATTTAATCAAAAAAGAAAACAAAGTGTGTTTTGTTGTATCAAAGTGGTCTTTGAGAAAATAATCAATTAATCTTTGATGTCGTGCACAATTTTAAATCTATATGTTGGTAGTCTATTTTTAGAATTGTGTGGGTAAAAATATTATCAAATTATGAGAAGTGAGGATATGTTTAGCCATTTCATCGAACACTACATACAAGTTAAAAAAAAAAGTTTAATTTTGAAATTCGTAAAAGAAAAGTGAAGCGAAACGAAGAATGAAAATCGCTTAAAATAATTTTCTTGCACCTTCAAAAAGAAGTTTGTTATTTCTTGAAAACAAAAACTGTTAAGCAAATATGCGACCAAAATATTAGGTATTCGTAACAAAATGATATAAATGTTTAGGGAGCACATTGAAAAATATGTCTTGATTTTAAAATATTTATTTAAACTGCATTTGTTTGAAATAATTTTCTTATGCTTAAGAATAAATTCTTTTGGAAATGGAAAATTTTAATTTAAATTTTTAAACTTAAATTTGAGATACTTTATGCATTTTGTTTTCTTTTCTGTACATAGAACATATAAATGAAGAAAAGGAAAAAAAAAATCATGAATATCTGAAGAGTTTATCTACGGTCTTATTGATAAAAACTAAAGTGAGAATTAAATGTTTTAAAAATGATGAATTTATATTTTCCTCCAAGATAATAATAAGGAGAAATGCAAATCAAAAGTTTGGGAACTTCTAGACAAAATATTGTTAAATTTATCTCAGTGAAATGGGATGTAAAACAAATCTCATAAAATGAGAAGACATAAATAAAGATATAAATCAGTTTAGAATTAATTTTTATAACTCAAAAATATAATTTACTTGTAATAAACTTTTTAAAACTATTGTATATTGTGATTTTACTCGAAAGGTAGAAATAATAGCAAAAGAAAATTATTTTATATAAAAAAAAATGACTTTTTTGGTAGTCTTAAAATTTATTTAGCATTAAAATGAAAAATATAGGAAATAGTTTCAAAGTTATTCTAAATTATTAACTAAAGTTGAGATACTGCGATTAACTTAAATATTTATCTGAATAATAATCTTCTCAAGAAACAAATGATGAATTATGACAATTGTAAGACATGCCATTTGATTTTCTTTTTAAAGATTTTTTTAAATAAAAATGTATCTTTTATTATTTTTTAAATAAAAATTTATCTTTTAAATGTCTATAACAATTAAATATTTTTCATATTCTTAATATTTATGCTTTATATACTTAACATTTATACTTTATATACTTAACATTTAACTATACTTTCAGCATTTATATACTTCATATTTACGCGGAAAATCGATGGAATATGGTAGAAAAAATAAAAATTATTGATTGATATTACTTATATCAACACAAAGGAAAGGAAAGGGATGACACGTGAGATGGCTCCTTTCTCTCCAAACTTCCACACCAGCCACGAAAGATTTAACGGCCATCAGTACCGGCTACACGGTGGGTCTTGATTGGCATTGAGGTTTGAGCCCCCAAATCGACGAAAACGGTAAACCATGGGTCAACGATCGCTACCCCTAGGCTACGCGGCCACAAAATTTAAAACGAAATAACTTGTTTCACACAGCATTTAAAATAAGATTCATATATTAGATAGGACATTCAAGTCTAAACTTAGTTTTCGAAAAATCGGAACAGATTATAAAATGAATTTTTTTTTATCATTTATTAAAATGACAAGAGATTAGCTTACTTTCGTCTATGAAACTGTCAGATTATTTATGACAACGCGAAGGGTTGAATTATATAAATTTTAATAATGGTGTGAATCTTACAAGTTAAAGAAATATTTTTTTATCTAAAGAATTTTAAAGCGCAATACAAGAAAAACATTCTTATAAATAAACAATTTGAAGAAGCGTTACGTTTGAAATATATGCTAAAAAAATACAACCTTTTCTTGTAATCAAGAACACAATTTATCAGATTTTCTGTGTTTACTCTTATAGTAATTTAAGAAATGTAATTTGGGAGGCATTATATGGCTCTCGTCAATTATTAAAAATAAATATAAGAAAAAAATATAAACACATGAAAATAAAAGTGGACTAAGAGATATATAAAAGATTTTTAAAGTAAAATAATACTAAATTTATTAAAATTTTAACAAATACTTTTCAAAAAATAAAGTTTGAAAGATTCAGAGCTAATGAAAGATAAATTAAATATTGTTGCTGTACGTGCATTTTTGTCAGACCAAAAGATGTATTCACATCTCAAGCGTTTTTAAATTATATTTACATTAAACAAATATTTATTCCTTTTCAACCAATTTAAACAAAATTTGGATTAAATATTTTATTTATATTTCCTTTTTTTTAATTTGGTTTTTGAGTTTAATTTTTTTTTTTAATTTGGAAAGTTTAAAAATATTAATAAATAAATATATTTCAACTCAGTAGAATATTGTTAAGTGCAAAGCCCAACTTCAAGTCCAGAAATCCGATATTGTATTAACATAACAGAAGATTATATTGCCATCGGAGTAATTCATGTATGCAAAAACATAGTTCAATAGAACGAGAGGAAGAGGACTGCGTGTGTACAGTGCTAGTAATTAAAACTTCAAAACCTGGAAGGAATGATATGGCGAACTTCAAAATCATATGTTGCAACGAAAGGGTTAGGATATGCAAATGATTAGTATTTCAGTGCATTTAGACGACCCAGGAGGGTAAATGACAGAATATCGTACAATGTATCAAATAAGAAGAAGAAATGCTTATTTATAACAGTCGGAATTCGATAGATCCAGGATCGTTGCCCGTAGAGAGTGTTGACTATCGTTACGTGATATTGCTTGTCTCACTG
>BMAW01069092.1:0-44198 GCA_019974015.1 Nephila pilipes | reverse complement strand
CTGTTTACATATGATTTAAGGCTACACAGTACCACACAGTAAGGTCCAGAAATTGATGCACCGCCAGTATTCAAGTATCTCCCTTTTCGCGAGGTCGAAAATAACTCTACTCCGAAATGTAAAGCATTTCATAATTCATTCATTATACATACCCTGTGTAAAAATATTAATCTTTCATATAATTTTAATAGAACTGGATGTTTTGATCCACATAAAGAAATAATAAATTGCTGGAAATTTTTTAAAAATGATTAAATTATAACTTTTTTTTTCTTTTTTCTATTTCTTTTTCTTTCTTTTTTTTTTTTTTTTTTTTGCTTTTTTGCTTTTCCTTTTAAATATAAATGGTTTTAAAGTATACATACGAAAAAATTATTTATCTTCACATTTGCAAGAAATTAATAAATTTACATCAGTTTAATAAATCAATACAGTTAAGTGTATTAATTGATAGTACTTGAAATTATTTTTAAAAGAAAATTCATTCTTTTACTCGACAAACAATGAATGCGGCGATGAAAGAGAAAAATTAACAAGAAACATTTTTTTTAAATGTAAAATTGAGACATTTATTTAAATTGAGATAAAATAGACAGAACGGTATTACTTGAAAAAAAGTGTGCTACAGTAAAATTTTGTAAAATATTTAAACTTAAAATGGCGCTTTTCTCCATTTTCAAAACAGATTTTTTGAATTTTAAAGTAACAATTTATTAACATTTGGAACACAAGATGCCGCCACGAACTCATATTTATAACTGTCCTTAAAACCCAACAAAGTTATATTTTTTCCCCAAATTTCCCTTAGCTTTCTTCACGTCTTTCTCAGAAGCTAACAATTTCGAATCCATGCAAGTTCAATGGACCTGCCATCATCCTACTTCGAGAAAAAATGCATCGCATTAAGGTTTGTACATAAAATTTTGTATCATTTACGTGGCTCGAAGCTGAACACTGTGAGTGATTTCAGTAGACTGCACAGAAAGAATTCGCCTCAATTTCAATAATCTTCTCGCACGATAGGAGTTGAAAGACGAGCAAGGAATTTCCACCTCTCATAAACGCCGTTCGCAAAATTACTCGCCTTATCAAGATGAATTTGCGAAACATAACTTAAAATATAAACATATACTTCTTTCTATTGGATAGCTTAGGAAAAATTCATTTTTGTGTCGTTAATCATTTTTTACAACGTTTTTCTGAATTTCACTTGGTGTGTGTGTGTGTCATCAAGTTTTCGATCGCTATTTTAACCAACTTCCCATCAAGCTAGAGCTTTGAAATTTTGGGAATCGTTCGTACTGGCCTAACAATGCAATATTTAGACATTTGCGACAAGTTTTAACTAATATTTCAATAATTTTAATAAGTCAAAATATTCTTTCCTCTCGGCGCTTTTAGGATTGAGGAGAAAATTTCTTTCCCCCTCTGGGAGCACCGGGCACTCCCAACGCAGCATGAGGTATCGTAAACCTTTTGTACTCACAAAGGGGAGATACTATCTCCCCTTTACTATCTCCGAGATAGTAAGGGTTGCTGACTTTTAGTCAGTAATCATTGGCAAGAAAGAAAGTTTCCAATATTTGGCGCCGTGTCTTATCACAATAATTTTTTCTGAATTCTCGTTCCCATTCTTTTCTTAATAGAATGACTTACAAACTTTCAAATACATGTTTTGATTTTATGAGTATTATGAATTTTTTAATACTCTCACAAATGTCTCTTTTTAAGTGAATTTTAAAGTTAAAAATAACTAACAGTTTTAACTAATATTTCAATAATTTTCTCTAATAAACTTTGACACCATATAAAAACGTTGGTTTTTATATCGAATTTTTAAAATGTAGTATTTATTTTTGTTAATTATTGACGTACTCCACTCTCGTATTTCGGGCTGTCTACAACAGATGGCACCAGTATTTGTTTCTTTAGAGAAACGCACTCTGGTTTCTCTTTTGACATTTATTATCTGAAGTGAAATCGTTTAATGAAATCGTGATACCTTGTAAATTGAGACAAATGGTAAATGACGGGGAAACATTTATGATTCAAAGACGCTTACAAAATAAATCTCCGGTTTAGGAGTATTTTGCGCATGTTTATATAAAATGGAAATTTTTTTTATTTCAGTTACATGATTCAGTTTATTTTTTACAAAGTTTATGTTATTGACAATATGTTTATAAAAAAAAAAACTTTAGTTATGTGTAAAAGCAGAAAAAAGAGAATCTAAATTAAATTATATTACTGAACTTTTTCCAAAACAAATTCTTTACATAGTTTCTAACTCCGATTCGTAGAAAAATTCTGAATATATAAATATTCTTTAAATTATTTGTACAAATATTTTGCAAGCTGTTAAAGAAATTATAATGTTAAACAGGTTCAAAACTATAAATGTAGGGATGTATATAAAATATGATGAAAAGGATAATAACACGCACTAATTTCGTTTTTTTTTATGTAGAAATTACAATTTTATTATTTGAATCAATCTGTATTTCTTAAAAGTATGAAATCATGTTATTTAAACATAATAGAAAGCTGTCCAGCTTATCTAATTTGTGGGAATCGTATCGAAAAGTAGATACTGAATTCCTACTTGTTTGATTTTAATATTTTCTTTTGAGTTTTATTTATTATTACAATTCAAAAGTAACTATTTACTTTATATTTTTCTATATATTTTTGATATTTTCTTATTCGCAAATATAAAAAAAAAATGCGGAAGCTGATTTCATTTGAAAAGTTTATTTCATTCAAAAACAATCTGTCAGCGTCACCTTATTTAATTTTTGGTCTTTTCAGAAGAAATTTTATCATTGTTTATTTCTTTCTTACTTTTTCCCCTTTCATTTAATTCCCTTCAATAAAAGTACAAATATATCGTAAATTTTTGGAAATAGGTTTCAATTTTCTGAACAACATATACCGTTAAGATGGAATAGCTATTTTATCATCTGCTTTCTATTCTCCAATTATTTTTTTTTAAAAAAAATTGCTTTTTTAGCCAATGTTGATAAGGATGTGTTTGATAAGCATTTTCTGATATGTCATTCACTTTTTTGTAAATAATTTATTGCATGCAGGTATCAAGTTTACGATATTTCGATCAATGTTATTTGAATGAAATTGTAATATTTGTGTACTGTTACTTAAGGAGGACGTTAGCTGAGTTGGTATATCACACCCCTATTTTCCATGTCACAATAGGCTCAACTTAGCATTATAAATTAACGCCGGTTGACTAAAATCCTGCTATATTTTGCATTCTGTTTCCTTAAACTAAATTATATAAATGCAAATTCAGTACCTTATAGTTTCAAAATAGCTATTTTCTTTCAAACTGAATACTTGAGATTAATTCTGCAAATTTAAAATATATATATATATCAAAAAATAAGACACAAAATACAGATTCATATATAAAGGAAATAATAGCAAGAGCCTTTCAATAAAAATGTGGTTATTGTTACATTAATTAGCAGTGAAGAAAACAATATCGCACCATTTCCATATTGGCTTAATTCATCTCATACTCATTTTCATATTCATTTCACATATTCACACATCTCATATCCTTTTAACTTCAGAAATTTCCTTTTTATGTAGCCATACTCTGGGATTTGGATCAACTTCTATACGTCAAATTTGACGTAAAAAAGGGTGGGGCTATGGAAATTTGCATTAATGGGTACAGACATTCGGTCTCAAGGCAATCCTCAGTCTTTCAGTGAAAATTTTCAATTTGTCTTTAAATTAAGGCTTTTCGTCATTAAATCTGCTAAATTTGATTTACTTCCTACAAATTCTAGTTTCAATTCTCGTACATCAAGAAGTTTTTCAATAAAATGTAACTTTATATCAATGTGTTTAGTTTTATAATTTCCTTATTTATTTTTATAAAAATGTATAGTAGATTTACCGTCACCAAAAAAGTAAGTTTTAATTTAGGAAATAATTTCATTTCATTTAAAGTATTATTAAACCGTATGAATTCTTTGACAGTGCTAATGAGATTTCTATGGAGGCACAAAATTTGTCTCCATAGAACAGAGTGCAATGCACATTTGCTAACTTGCTTAGCATGAAAAATGTTTGGTTTGGCAGGCTGGTTTAATTAACAGCGCACGAGAAGCAACACGTGGGCTATCGCAGAGTATACAAGAGGACCGAGCTTACCATAGAGTCATAGAGCTACAAATCGACCCTTGAGAGACAATCACCCCCGCATTCAGCATTTATTGACGTAAGAACATTTGATATTACATAATTTTGAAATAAAACGAAAGAAAGCTTGCAATGTATGAAGATCTCAATGGACTATTTGAATTGGACCTCGTAATTTTCAACCTCGGTGAAAAGACGAGGACGCCATCTGAGTTTGCATCCCTCTTCTAACTTCTACACCCCGCCAACTGGAGGACTATGAGCCATGGCATATTTATAGCGTGCATCAATCCCAGATACACGGTGGGTCTTTAGAGATATCAGGACTGGAACTTACGACTCAACGAACGAATCTGCAGCCATAAGCCATGAAAAACATATGTCACCTATACATATCAAATGTACACCAATCGAATATCTTCCTGTTAAGTTGTATCCCAAACTTGCATCTGAATAGGCAGTCAAATAAGTTTTTTTATACTTAATTTGTAATTAAACGTATTAAACACTTAAATAGGTAAATTAACTAAAAGCGACCAGTGTTGATATGTACGAGTAAAACCATTGCAAAACATTTTTGCCCCGAATTCACGCTGAAAGCTACGTCAGAGAGACTTCTGTCAGCCAAATATGAAAAAGGTCTGATTAAGTATTTATAAGAATATTTCTACATTATTCCATTTCGAATATGAAACATTCAATTTTGGAAGTAAAAATCGTAACCTAAATAGTAAATTTTAAAAAAAATCTCCAAGAATATCTCTAGAATTATCTCTTTAAGTTCATTAATATATAATTTTCTAGGGTAAAAATACATTATCATTTAATTCTCAAAATTTACACCCAAAAGATATTCAGTTTTTGCTTGTTCAACGATATCCAATTTTGCTTTCTGGTTTGAAAAATATACTCTTAATATAATTTTTATTTTCACCAGATACCACAATATCATTAACGTATACAAGAAATATTACATCATTTTCAACTTATAAACACAGTTACAATATTGAAGTTGATCAAAACTAAATGACTAACACAGTATTTAATCTTTTTGCAGTAAACAAGCTTTGAATTCATTTCCAATTTTAGCCACAGCTTGGTGGTAGATGCATATTGATTTCTTCATGTAACTCGTCACAGAAGAACACAGCCGTTGCATTTTTGCACAAGCTTCTAAACCAGCAAAAAAACCCAGAATCTTAAAAAAATAACTAATTAAGGAAAAATATACCACTGGTGAAAATATTTTTGAAAAATATAACTTAAATTTTTGCTTAAATCCTCGAGCTACAAAGTGTAGCTTCAGATTTCTTTATTTTTGAGTCAAGCATCCTTCAAAATAAAATAAACCTATTTACAGCCTATAATTTTAGCATTTGTTAGAGAATCATCAAACGTCCACAATTAACGTTCGTTCATTGTTTTTACCTCCTCGTCCATTGCTTGAAGCCAATAATAATTTTCTGACATTATTTCAACGACTGAGGAATAAATTGATCCTGAACTTCAGCTTTTTTTTAACTTGAATTATTGCTGCTATATGAATCTATTTCATGTCCTCTTTCAGAAGTAGGTTTAAAAATAAATATTAAATTTTCTTTATTTCAATACTTGGTGACATCATTTACTGTCCTTCAATGGGTTCTTCCTGTCGTGCGTAATAATTATACGTACATAAGAAGGTTGACGAGCGCCAGCGAGTCATCTCTTATGCTCAGTTTATAGGAGAAAGTAATGACAGATGAAACATTTAGATGGCACCCCTGGGTGAAATATCGTATTCAGAAAAACAATAATAGGGGCAAAAAAGCTGTGAAAACAGCAAAAGAAAGGCAGTGAGATTTCAATAATAACGCTGTGTGAATATGAGCTTTTTTATTTTTTAGAATTTTTATTGAAACTTTTTTTTCTTCATTTTTGTTGGTTTTAATATTTTTTTTTAATTTTCATAATGGGGATTTCAGAGGAAGAGACCATTTAGTGGTTATAAAAGCAAAATTAAATTTTGTAGTGGATCTGTGTGTAGAGTTTGGGCAATAATAATTTCGTTATCATTATTTAAAGTAGTAGTAAATAAATTTTGCGAGAGTTTGGTGATTTATGTTTCCAAAGACTCTCAATTTTTAAATCATTTGAAATGAGTGTGTTGGGGATTAACATGTGTTTCCTAATGTGCTAGGGAGAATCGGTACTGATCCTGAAAGTCTTATTTTGCATAATTTGAACTTTTTTCATGTTGGTTGGGACGGCCGACCCCCAAACAGGGGCTGCGAAAGTTATAACTGGGCGAAAAGGTGAAAAACCTATTTATAAACAGCACTTTGCTTCTTAAATAAAGAAGAAGATTGTCTGCTATTTCAAGAAATGCATAAATTAATTTTATTTCAAAATATGTCTAATAAATATTTAATGTGCTGCCTGTAGGTTAACCTATAATCTAGCACAAATCCCAGATAACGCACTAGCAAAACTCAGTTTATCTCATCTTCGAAAAGTTCAAAATTCAGATCTGGATCGATTTTCTCAAATTTTCTGAAAATGATGACTCGTGTTTTGTCAACATTAATTGTAACCCTCCAGTCTATAAACCAAAGTTCAGGAGGGTCTAGATAGTTTTGGAGAGCTTTAATTATGTATTTGACATTGGCACTCTGCTAGCACTGCGGAGTCATCTGCGAAGAAACAAATGATGACTTGGCGTGGTGTTAAAGTCTGACGTGAAGATATTCTTGGAAAATGGTCTTAAAATACAGTCTTGTGGGCAGTCCTCAGCCATAGTACCTTTATTTGAGAGACTATCCTTAATTTTAACCTGAAAAGCCCTATTCTACAAGAAACTGTGAATAATTTTAATGAGGTATGCAGAAAATTTGAAATTTATTAAATTGTAGATCAGACCACCATGCCACATCCTATCGAATGCTCGCTTAATATCCAGGAAAATACCAATGGTGTAACATTTGTGAGTGAAACCTTCATTAATGATGTTGGTGACTCTAATTATCTGATGAATAGTGGAATGACCCTCACGGAATCCGCACTGCTACAGGGGGGTGCAATTATTTTCATTACTGTAATTTTTAATCCTCTTTAATATAATTCTCTCGAAAATTTTAGCAGTAGCACATAATAAAATAATAAGTATGTAATTTTCTGTAAATTTGTGATCTTGCTTTGGTTTGAGAATCGTAACAGTATATTTGCTTCTTTCCAAACATTAGGGAAATATTTTAACATAAGGAATTTTTTTTATAATAAGGTAAAAGGTTCAGGAAGATATTTTGGAATAATATTTGGAATCGAATCTGGGCTAGGGGCTTTTTTTATTGACTAATTTTTTAATGATTTACTTGATTTCGTTTAGGGTGGCCAAGGGTGAGGGTGAAAGAGTGTGATTATTATCAAGAAAATTAGATACAACTTTTCCCACTTCTCGATTTCGTCGTTCGAAAAAGGGTGAGCATTTTCATGAAAGGTATCTTCCAAAGTTTCTTTAAAAGCTTCAGTTTTCTCAAAATCTGAATAAGCCATTCCCCTCCGGCTACTAAGGGGTGAAATATTGCAGGCTTTTCTAATGATAATTCTGTTCAAACTGAATAAAGAATTATCTTCTGCATTAAGATTCTCTTGCAAGATTTTCCAGCTTCTATTTTTACGTTCCTGAATTAAATTTCGAATTTGACTGGCAAGAGTATTTACTTCCCTTTTACAGGTGGTAGGTATAGAGTTTGATTCCAAAGTTTCCTAAGCCAATTTTTAGTTTTTACTAGGTTTCTAATATTTTGAGGGAGTCTAAGGTGGGGAGTATTAATAACTCTAGTTACAGATGAGCAATTAATTGCTTAAGTAATGATAAGTTATTTATTACCTCATCAATTTTATTTAACTCAATTTTGGGATTCCATGTTCGGTTTGATGTATGACCTCTTGGAATTCAAGCCAATTGATAATTTTGTAAGTTCTCAACTCTCGGGGATAATATTATTGAATAAGTGATCAAAAATAACTGGATTAGGGCTACTTCTATGTTTGTTAACAGAAGAAATATCTGAGTGAGCTAGATTTTATAAGATTGCAAAATCGATGTTGGAGTTATGTAGACCTTTGTAAGGGAAATGTGTGTAACTTGATCTGGAGATATAATATCAAGTTCCGAGGCAGCCGCCCAGTAGCCAATGACACTACCGTTTCTGTTTGCTCTATCAGGATTCCAACTGGAGTGTTTTGCATCAAAGTCACCCAAAACAAATAACTTTACGATTTTGAACGAGGATGGCATCTAAGTAAACAGTATTGATGGTACCATAGGGAGGTCTATAAATGCTAGAAGCAGTGATGAACGAATTATTTTGCAGACAAATATTTATTGTAGAATTCTCAAGAGTTTGAGTGTTAAAAATTTTAAAAAATATGCTTAGTTGTATTTTTGACTAAAATAGAAATGTCTCCTCCGCTTTGGGTAAGACGGTCACTTTTGTGACAAATGTAATTTGGAAGTTTAACTGTGTATAAGGGATGAAGGTGAGTTTCTAGAATACCTATGATATCAGGATCCTGTTTGGTTATTGAATTTTTTAATTCGTCTATTTGTATTTTGAGTCGATTAGCATTCCAGATATAAAAAAAAAACGCGAAGTGTAGGACCACCAAAAATTTATGTTTTAGACATTATTTGAGGTTAGTTAGCTGGCTCCGGAAAATTTGGTTCATGGTTCCTATTTGTTTTAAAAATTGTGACATGGTGTCAACCAGAGTAGGGTTTGCTGTGTTATTGTGTCGTAATCTGCTGAGCAGTGTGTTGCATTTGAGGAGCCATATTGTTGTTTCTTCCTTTCTGGGTAATAATAAACATCAATACGCGAGCTTTTTCTCCGAGGTCTTTCTATTCTTTTTTCATTGTGAAACATCTATTGGTAACTTAGGCTTTAATTCAAATTCAGTCTTCAATTTTACTTCTTCAGAATTAATTTTATAACTTTCAAAATTTTCCTCTATTCTTAATAAATGAACCCTTCATTTCCCACCAAATAAACACGCGTTGCTAGCCCGTTAAGCAAACCCTTAGTACCCACTGCGCAACCAAAATTCCTACGTTTGCTTTTTTCGCAATTTATTTCTTCATACAGTTGGAATATAACAATATGCAAGAGATCCAAAATTCTTGAAGTGTTTTACTGACGCTTTCCTACATGTCCATATTTAAAACGGTATCACACCTTTAATTAATCTATGTTCTGATCGGTTACGCCTGTGAGCAATGTTTGGCATGCGTAATCGTAATTTACTATCATAAAAATCGACCAAAATCGTATTCGCTATCAACTATCCTGCAAAATTTCTCGGATCTCTTCACAATATTTCTATTAAATATTTTTGCTTATTCCCTTATCTTCCGGAGAAAATATACATTCTCTAGGTTTTTGTACTTATATTTTAAGAAAACTTTCAAACATTTGTTGTCATTTCCAACAGATTTTGTGGCAACGAAAGCCAAGTTATCATGGTCGTGGACTCGTGGCCGGCGGTTTTCATCGAATCGCGGGTTCGAGCTATTTGCCTCTAAAACCCAGCCGTGTAGTGAATCTGATGCCGTGGTCCCATGTTCTAACGTTGGCGATGTGTCGAATTTTGTAGAGTGAGGCGTTAGCTCAGGTGTTCTCATCGCCACTTGATCTAGACTCAAAATTTTGAGATTCCCCGAAAATAGCCCTCGTGTTTCTTATCAATGTGACGTTAGCAGACCATCACACATCACGAACAGATTTTACTTTTTTTTATTTAACTTGTTTTCTGTAAAAACAAGATATTTTTAAATCATGTAAATAGATTGGTTTCTCTTTCAATAATATATGCAATAGCATATTTAGAATAATCATCAATTACAAACAAAGTAATACTTTCCACATAATGATTTGAACAGGGAAGATCCCCGCACATTCATATGTACTTTATATAAAATGTTATTCGTTATCACACCCGAGCATTCAATTTAAAATAATTCTAGTACATTCAGCAAGATAACAACTTGTACAAGATCCAGATTTACCCATTAAGTTTTCTGAACCAGTTACACTTCAGTTTTTAGACATTTTGAATCATAAAGCAAAATATACGTGTTAAACTTACCCTTATGCCCCTCCCCCCCCCCCCCCCCCCCCCCCCCCCCCCCCCCCCGCCCCCCCCCATACAGTTTTCACCTAGAAAAAAGCCATTTTTTTAGTTTAAAAATTACCACATGCTGAAAAATAAAGATTACGCTACATCAGTTTTATTTCTCCTATTTGAAAATTTCAAGAATTAATATAATTTGTATCGAGTTACAGATAGGGATGCACTTTTTACAGAGATGCATCTTCTATAGGGATGCACCCTCCTCTCTTCATCTTTAAACACTAACCCTGACAAACATAGTGGAAATAGCAAAGATTTTTCTGGTCTTTTCTTTGGATTTATTTTTTTAGATGGAATCATTTTTTCTCTAACTAATGAAAAAAATTTAACATGAGAAAAACAATTTATTTTTTTAAGCTTAGAGAATTTACAATGCCTTAAAAAATGTATTATCCTGAAATATTTCTATATCCAAAAAAAAAAATCTTGGGGGTTGTTACACATATCCCTTTACACTCCAACCCCTCCGGGGGTACCACACTGAAATTACTAGATTTAAAAGGTCTTAATCTTAAAAGTACTTTATAAGATTCGAAACTCTTTGTTGGCATACCATAAAGAATTTGAAATTTATCTATTCTAATGAAGAGTTTAAAAACATTCCCCTTTTCATAACATCAAATCATTTCATTTTCTCATGCAAAAAAACTTTATACTTTACTAAATCTAAATTAGCACCACAAATTAAATTTCGACGCACATATTATATAAAGGTTTAAAAAACGTCTCTCAAATATACTTGTATAAAACTATTTTTGTCCCTTGCATAAAATATTATATCTCATATCTAATTATTTCGATACACGGTTTTTATCATTAACAAGTACTTCAGTAGGAGGAAGTTCTTAAATGTTCTCGAACCAGTCCATATATTTAAAAAACTATGATTAAGCCCCCGAGTCCCGATCAACAAGTCGTTTAAATCTGGGACCCTAGCGATCATGTACAGGAACTCACGGTCGGCCGTTTTCATCGAACCGTGGGTTCGAGACGTGGGCCACAAAAGCATTCCTTGTAACCGAGGCTGACACACATTAAATCTGTCGAAGCTTAATGTCCTCTTGTTGGTATGGTGTGGAATTAAGAGAGGGGCAGCCAGTTCAGGTGTCATCCTTGTCACTTGGCCGAGGTTCAAAATTACGAGGTTTGTTAAAAAAACACTCGTGTAGTTTCTAGTGCGACGTTAATGAAACCAAAAAAAGAAATGCTTAATTCTGTTATCGGAATATCGAAATTGGAATTTCCATCCCTCGACACCGCTTAGCAGTTGTTTCGTCTAATGTCGGTGAAGAAATCTCCGTGATTCTCAATCTTCCGATTTTCTTCTGACATTTTCTGTATCTTTTACAGTGTTCTGCGTTTTTCTTTTTCTACAAACAATCTTGAATGAAATGCCTTTTTCTGTTGCAATAATAACAGATATTTGTTGTAGATGACATCCAAGAATATCTATGCGATGATCAGATATTTGCTCCTAGAATCTCGAGTTTTATATATATATGCGTGTGTGTGTGTGTGCGCG
Source organism: Nephila pilipes (assembly GCA_019974015.1). Lineage (NCBI taxonomy): Eukaryota > Metazoa > Arthropoda > Arachnida > Araneae > Nephilidae > Nephila > Nephila pilipes. Next base: position 32,335 of record BMAW01069092.1, on the reverse strand, counting down.
CGCATCTGGCAATAGAACAAGTAAATCTTTCTTTTCTACTATATTTTATCCTATTTTTTATCAGTTGACTTTCAATGTACGTAAAGTTAAATTGTCATCTACTAGTAAAGCATATGTACTTGGTTGTCATAATCTGATGTGAATTTCCTAATCGTTTGGAAAAAAATAATTTTTTCAGGTATATCAAAACCTGATTCTTCAATTAACAGTTTCTTCTTCGATACTCTCTTGCAAAATATATCTAAGATTTCTTTGTTATCTGTAAGTTTTTTCTCTCTTAGAATTCGTCAGTTAGACCAGCTAATTTTTCTGTAGATGTCAGCTCAAAGTTCTCTTTCAGAACTGACCAGGTAAATTTTACCACTTGTAGAGTTCGAAATATTAGTGTGAGGGACTGATGCTAGAATCCTTGATAAATGGTCGTGAACGAACGCTCCTAAATTCGCTTGAATCCTTGATTCCCCTTTTCTCCTGCACTATCCCGTAATGGAACAGTCTCTCCCGAATCTTAATCGCAGCAATCTCAGTCAGTCAATACAACTGTTATTTCATGCCTGATAGTTGAATACACTCAACTTCGGAAATGTAAATAGCTGGAGCTCCTTCCTGTCATTCGATATGTTCATATGACCCCAGAATCGTAACTTTATCTGCAAATTAAAACTTGTTATTCTTCAGTAATAAAGGCCCGTATCCATGATAGAAATTATGGCAAATGTTTCCAGAAAAATGCTTATTTAAACATAACACAAATCAACCATAAGAAAAGCAATATCAAAACAATTCCATTTGGGTAGAACTCATTTCATACTCATTCTGGTATATATACCTTTCATATCACTTTCATACATTCGCATTGGCATATTTTCATAAACATAACTTTAGAAATATATTTTTTTATAATCCCACGGTATGGCATCCATCCAATAACTTCTACATGCCATATTTGATGTTATGAAATTGCAGCTACTGGAAATTGCTACTACCGCCTTCCAACGATGTATACGCTCCCCCGACCTTTTTATTGTAATCATTAGCATTAACCACATTAGAATAATTTAAACATATTTAAAATTTTTGTATACATTTAGACTTTCTTCGTTAATAGATTACATGTAATTTGAGGCTAACTAAAAAAACCCTTTTTGATTGTTATTTTTTTTGTAAAAGTTCATTAAAACGCCATATTTGAAAAAAAAAAAAAACATCAGAAGATTATATTAAAAATTTCAGAATTCACATATGATTGTTCCTTTTACGAATTAAAACTAATTCGAAAATGTTTGTACACCTAAGAAACATAACAATTTCGAATGAATCTCTTCTCAATGTAATATACAAGGTGTGGTTATTAAATAACGATGCTGACACTGTAAGACATTTTATTTTGATTTCAAACATATTTACTCAGTATCATCTTAAATATTCATTCCTTCTCTACTCCTTCACAGCTTCATTATACAAACATTTTTGCGAGCTTCTAATTGCTGAAACGTGATAATTTTAGCCATCTTTTTGGCACATACTTTTTGCATGTTAAAATTGTTATGTAAAATTTGTCGCACGGATTCTTTGTCAATTCCTATAGTCTTAGAAATCGCACGGATACTTACCCAATGGTCAGATCTTACCAGATTACCGATTTTTTCGATACTGTCAACAATTTTTGATTTGTAAGGGTAACCTGGGCGTGAGCATTCTTCTACGTTTTCTGGACCATCTTCAAAATGCTTAAACCACTCAAGCCACGTGCAAGCAATAAACATTCATCGCCATACACTTTTTTCAATAAATTATATGTTTCAATATAGGTTTTTTCAAGTTTCATGCAAAATTTCACTACAATTCGTTGCTCTTTTGTTATACTTACCATTTTCCGACGAAACAAAAAAAAAAAAAACTCTAATGCGATCGAAGGCTGTAACTATACGGATTTGTTTACAGAAACGATAGGCAATGCATTCAAAACAGGAACAATATATATATATATATATATATATATTATATATACCAAAATTATCGGACATTATTTATAACCTACATTTTATTTTTTTTTACTACATTTTATTACTTTTATTTATCACATACAAAATAACCTAAATTTTTGTCTGTTCTGAAAATAAAACCCGAAAAATTTAAATGTAATGCTCTTAAAAACACTATTTAATAACAGAACTTTCCTATAACAGGTCAATTGAAAAGTCCCCGGCCTACCATTGTAAAACACATTTGTTTGACAAAATTAGTTTTTTTTATTCAACATAATTCCCTTCAAGGGTGATACACTGATTATAGTGACCCTCCAACTTTTCGATACTATTTTTGTAGTACGATTTGTCCTTTGCTTCAAAAGCAAAGGACAAATCGTACTACAAAATATTAGTTTCAAAATAGGCCACAAATAGGCCTCAGTTTCGGCGATCACCTTTTCATTCGACGAACATTTCTTCCCAGCGAGCATTCTTTTGAGATCTGAGAACAGGAAATAGTCGCTGGGGGCCAGATTTGGAGAATACGGTGGATGAGAAAGCAATTCGAAGCACAATTCATGGATTTTTACCATCGTTTTCACTGACTTTTGACGCGGTGCATTGTCTTGGTGAAGCAGCACTTTCTTCAAATGCGGCCGTTTTTCGGCGATTTCGTCCTTCAAACGGTTCAATAACGCTATGTAATAGTTGCTGTTGATGGTCCTTCCTTTTTCAAGGTAGTCAATGAAAATTATTCCATGCGCATCCCAAAATACAGACGCCATAACCTTGCCAGCCGACTGTTGCGTTTTCCCACGCTTTGGAGCGGGTTCATTGTGTACAGTCCACTCGGATGACTGTCGATTGGATTTCGGAGTGAAATGATGGAGCCATGTTTCATTCATTGTCACATATCGACGCAAAAACTCGGGTTTATTACGCTTGATCAACTTCAAATACTGCTCCGAATCATCAACTCGTCGTTGTTTTTGGTCAAAAGTGAGCTCGCGCGGCACCCACTTTACACAGAGCTTTCTCATACCCAAATATTCGTGAATGATATGATGTACACGTTCAGTTGATATCTTTAGAGTGTCTGCTATTTCATTTAATTTCAATTGAAGGTCATTCGAAATCATTTTGTGGATTTTTTTAATGTTTTCGTCGGTAACAACCTCTTTTGGGCGTCTACTGCGTTCACCGTCTTCGATGCTCATTTCACCACGTCTAAACTTAGCATACCAATCCTTGATGGTTGATTTTCTTGGGGTAGTGTCGGGAAACTCGGCACCAAGCCAAGATTTTTCTTCAACTGTACTTTTTCTCTTTAAAAAGCAATATTTTATCAACACGCGAAATTCCTTTTTATCCATTTTTTTCCCAATAACAAAAGTTGCTTCATTCAAAATGCTATAATTCACAAACTAATGATCCGACAGCTGTCAAATTTTTACACGCATCTTTTGAGGGTTTGGGCTAACTAAAAAACATATGGATTTAATTCTAGTAGCGCCATCTATGTGTCAGGCCGGGGACGTTTCAATTGACCTGTTAGTTTCACAGCCCTAAAATGTTGTTGTGTTAATATTGAGTTTATTAAATTAATAAAAAGAAATACAAGAAATACCAAATTGCGCATAATAAGACTTGAATTATATTATATTTACGTATATAATAACATACATTTTCTGATTCAATTATTAGAAGAACTAATTGATAGAAACTCTTGGAAAATCAATGATCTTATTTTAAAGCATGTTGAATATTTTTACAGATGAATATTACATATGTTTTGATAGGCTAAAAAGGATTTCAAATAGAATAATATTTTACGTTCATTAAGAGTTTCCTATTAAATTTCTGTTGATATTTGATTCTTTTTGGATCACCATTACTATTCAAACGACACATTAGTCTTTTTACAAATTGGATTTTTCTCCGAAAATCAATTAAACTTATGCATTAAAAATAGTTAATTATTATACACCTGAAAATTAAAACGAGTTTTCTTACACCTGAATATTTAAACCATACGTCGGCAAATCAACAAATCTATAACTGAAATAAAATAGAAAAAAATCTATGGCTTGGCATTTAAATTGTATTCCTGAAAAATAAGCTTTAACAATTTTAACTGACTTTTAAGAGGAAAAAAGTCTCTTCTTCATAAGCATAAAATTATTTGACACAGAGGGGAAAGAATTCGCTTTTGCTCTAAGATCTTCGAATCAGCTTTTAAAATTAAATTCTGTGAAACGTATTTCATTTTTAAACCATATCATATCTCTAATTTTATTAAATTATTTTTTTTATTTAATTCAATTCCGATTTGCTTTCTTAATTAGATAAAAATAAATAACACCGATATGTTACGTTAAATTCACGATAAAAAAAACCCATGTCTTATTTTTAATCAATTTGAGCTTCATAAAATTGTTTTATTTAATTAATGCAAATTTTAATATAACGCGCTGAAATAAGCTGAGTGTCATTGGCATGAAACTTTTTAAAGTATTTTAATATAAGGTTTTCTTCTTAAAACAAAAGTTCTACAAAAAACTAAAAGATAATTAGGAATTAAATAGTTAGAAAACGTAAACGTGAAATGCGTAGATTAACAAAAATTCTAAATAATTTGCTTACAAATATACGACTGAAATATTCCCCTATTTGTTCCTACCCTAATTGATATTAACACATTTTAGGAAAATTATAATCTAAAAAATTATGATTTCATCCAAAATTATATCTAAAAATCATGAAACTCACTTAAACTGCAATTTTATTTAATAATCAAAAAATTGCTGTCAAGAAAATTTTATTATGTTCCTTTTTTTTTCTTTTGAAGAACAATCCCTAGAAAGTGAAACATTATCTCTCAATTGACATGTTTATGATAGTCAAGCATCAAAAAATAAAAATTAGTAGGTCGCAGTTTACCCCCAGGAAAAATAATTTTCGAGAAGATTATCAATTCTTCCGGGATGCCTGTCTATTAAAATTTCTCATATCGTGCATTTTCGTCAGAATAATATAAGTGTTTTACTTTTTTCTAACTACAACAGAACATTAGTTTGGTACAGTTTTAATTATTGAATGAATGAAGCAGGGTATTTCAGATGGGATTTCTAAGGGCACATTGGTGTTTTTTTTTTTTTTTTTTTTTTTTAGCTTCTCACTTGACCTTGCAAAATCTTCACCTATTCCATAGGATACGAGTACCGCAATTAGAGAATTACTGCTTTATAAAATTTCTCGTTGTGAAATTGCGAGGAGTGATAACTAGATGCATAAGAATAAACTACATGATAGGTTATTTGAGAAAAGAGTCGTACGTATGGAAGTATTAGATTTTTGATTTCAATCATGATTTGATTTCATTTGAAGCAACTGGCTGAAAGCAAAGCCAAGCTACCCTTTTACGGAAATGTACAAACTCCTTTATAAAGGCTTTGTGTGAATGTACAATCAACATTCTAAAAGGAAACATACCTTTGACAAAACATCAAAAATCTCGACTCACTCCTTACAAAAAAGTGTTAAGAAAACTAGGAGGTAAGGAAGCACCATTATATAAAAAAAGGAATCTGCTTGTACAGAAAGGTGAAGGTTTTCTAAGTTTTCTCATTCCTGCAGCATGTTCTGTTATATCTTCAATCCTAAATGGATCACAGTAAAAAATTCGTTTCGGTACCTGAGGAGAGACTTCGGCAATTTACCGAAGATCATTTAACCGAATTAGATAAAGAAATGCGTAAAATTCTACGAAACCCTAACTTAGGTGGTCAAGAGAAATCCACTTTATATCTTCAAATGTTTACTAATCCCCCCCCAACAAAACAAAATAGAGTCAATGCAGGAAGCTGAATCTATGGAACCTAATATTAATGAGAGAGAAAATGAATTCAATCAGACGAATTTAAATAAAGATGCTGTGCGCATAAGTATCGAGAGTGATGTTTTTGATAACACGCCCGTAAGCAGAAAAAAGCAAGCTCAGAAAATTATGAATTTCACTCAGCAAAACAGCAACTCCTTATCTTGGACTAACAATAAAGAACTGATGATTAAAAAAACGATACTTCCAAATACTAACATTGTGGATTTGGTAACGTTCTTGTTAAAAGATAGAAAAACTGAACCAAATGGACTTCAGAGTTTCGTTGATGCTTTAAAAGAAATTGACTCAACTAATAAAAAACAAAATCTTGAAATATATGACAATGTATGCAAAACCTATAAACTGGATAAAATATTAAAGATTTTTGTACTCTTGGTATTTTATATAAAAATAAATTTTTTATTGAAACATTGTGTGTATTTATTGATTTATAATATACAGTTAAATTGATAATAAAGCAAACATTTATTAATTTTGAATTAATTGTATAAAAGCAAATAAATAGATAAATAAATATAGGGAATTTAAAGCCAATTTAAAGAATAAGGAGGGGAGAGTCTAGCAATCTAAAAAAAATCAAGTATAAGAAAGAAATGTAAAGTAGAAAATAGTATAAGCTTTTAAAAAAATTCAAATAGTTATAAAAATAAGATATTTTCAAAATTTTATTTTTTATTTTGAATGAGAAAAATGTTGAATATTTAAATAAAGAACACATTAATTAGAATACATATGTGCAACTATTAGAAACAAATAAAGACACAGTATTTTTATTTCAGATTTTATTTCTTAAAAACCATCGTTACATTATACATTTTTTTAAAATACAAATACATTCAAAAATTGTTTTTCTTGCGGTTAAGAAAGCACCTCAAAATGTAGTTCATCGAATATCCTGGACATCTTTTAAGAAGATAGAAAACGCAATATTGTCCGCAAACATTTGATGAGAGGCTTGCAATGAAATTTCATTAGATATTACGTTTGGAAATAATTTTACATAGTGTGAGATGTGGGGTTCATATACCGATGGAGGTAATCCATAAGAATCAAAAAATTCTATGGTTTTCTCATCTTGAATATACATAGCTAGCCAGTGCGATCCTTCTTTATCGTGGGGATCTGTATTTATCACTAGTGCTGCTCTTTTCTTGATCTGGGGCATTTGGTCAGCAATACACACCTAAGAAATCTCTAGGAGCCTTCTTCGATAATATTTTGCTTATTTGAGAGGGGAACATTTTATTTCCAAAGTCATATAAAACGTTTCGTGTCTTATTTATTTCAATCAACGACTCAAATTCGGCGAATACAATAAGTGAAACAGTTTCATTCAAAGCCTTATTAAATTTTAACTCTACTCTCAAATTACTGTGGCGAATGATATTAAAGTGCTCTCCTTCACAAAGGTCAGGTGATAAATCATATTAAAATAGGGAATAACGTTTTTGCAAATTCTGATCTAGATAAATGAAGTCCTTCAAAATTTAGAAATAAGTTATTGTAAGTTTGAATATAATTTCCATTTTCAAAATCTTGTTCTAGGGGTTGGTGAGGAACAGGTTGATCATCTTTGTACATTCAGATAAAATTCATATCATAATGTTTGAATTCAAAAGGAGATTTTTTATAATTTCATTGAAAGCATCATTATCCACACATACTATCACAGTGCGGTTAGGCATTTGTCCCGAAAATACATTATCTTGTACGAAAGAATAACTTGATTGTGGGATTGAAAACACCTTGCACGTAACTCAGTCAATGGGATATTTTGCCGTTGTCTTTTTTAAAGCTTTCGCATGAGCGATAACCACCGCTGGATTAACTTGCACTTTTCTTACATAAAGGGAGACATGTTCAAAAATCACATTATATTCCCCATCTCCAATCAAACAAAATGAAGGTTTGCTTCGAATGAGCTTTAGTTTTCATAACCACGAGATTTAATAAAAGTCTGTCTTGGTTAAATAAATCCACATGCAGTCGTCCTACCATGTCACCTGTTCCTCTACTTTTAATAAAATTTGCACGAGTTTTGAATCCTTCATTCGGTTTTGCATCTTTCTCATCATAGACATTCATTCGACCGGCAGTTTCTTTATAATTAAGTTCAGATGTATGTTGAGAAGTTTTGCTATCGTACCCATGGTTTAATAAAGTTTCTATTATAGCTCTATAGGTATATGTATTATTGCTTGATAAAATTGTTCTTTCGTTTAAGCAAACGTCGACTTGGGAAAACATAGAGTGCTAAAATAAATTTACGGGTCCAACTTTATTTTCATCTATAATCATTTTATCATCACTTTCCAAGACTTTGCTCGAACATGTAACTGAGTCTGAGAGAGGTCTAGGTAAGCATCACCACTTCCAGGTATGAGGAATTCGATAGGTCTTCCATCTGCAACATTAGTGATGGGATGAAATTGAACCGATTGACCTTTTTCTATTACAGTCTGGGTAGGAGAAGTTAAAATTAAATTCAGTTCAGATTCAACACATTCAGGAGGCTCTTTTAAAAGAAACGCCACCACTCTTAAGGATCAAAAATATCTCGTCCTTTTACTTTCTTCAATTTCGAAGAAATGGTAGCTTTCATTCCCTTCCTCTTTCTTTTATGCCTTTGACGCATTTTACCACGTCCTATCATTTCATTAGCTTTTAGTATAGCTTTTTTTATTAACCTTGTTCCAGTTTCCTTAGTTCTTTGCCGAGCAGATTCCGTAAAACTCCGACCCTCTATCATGTCGCTTGCAATTTGTGTGCTTATTTTCAAAACTTCTTTTCCTACCGATTTTGCACATCTCTTCAGAAAAGGTACAGCTGTGCGGAATAGTCGTTTAAACCACCCTCCAATACAGGGACGTCTTAAGACTTCCTTAGCCCTGGTCCCTTATGAAAAAATAGGCCCCACCTGCGACCCTTTAATCTAATTTGGTGTATATACATGTACATTTCAATAAAAACCATCCATAGTTTAACGAGGTTTTACGTAAATATTCGTTTTCTTATTTAAAATTCGTAAAATCATTAATTAAGTCTTCAAAATCAATTGTTAATAATATTCCATTTTCACTATTCATCAAGCTAAAATTTTTCAAACGTGATTGAGTCATACGATTTTTCAAATCTTTTATAACCAGTTTGAGTTTTGCAAATGAACTCTTACCACTCGCGTTAATAATCATCATTGATAAGAAAATTCTCATTATTATTTCAATATCGGGAAACACTGAATAACCTTCCATTATATATGTATGCATAGAGTGTGTTGGCTCCAGTTGTAATCCCTTAATCCAACAACTGTTCTTCATCTTCATCTCCATTTGTAAAATTTAATTTTTTATTAAACTTTCTTTTTTCCATTTATTCTCTTTATTTTTTCTTCAGCTTTTCTCCATCAGTGATCATATATGACTTGAAATGATAACATTCCAAGTTCAGTTCCTCTCCATAAATGACTTTATCGATAATAATTTTGATATTTTCTCGCATGGTTTTTTAATTTCTGTCTCAAAGAAATTAGATATATTTTCAAAAAATCCAAACATTTCAAAAAGCTCCATATTTTTTACTAAGCATTTGTATATTGCAAATTAGACAGTCTATTATTGGTTAAGATTTCAATTTTAAATTTCTGGCTGTAGCTGATTTCAAACGTTGAGTCGGTGTCTCTATTTCCTTTGAAAAAATTTACCCTAAAACTGCGTGGTTTTGCACGCTTGTGAACACTTTGATAAGAATACTTCCTCGGCTTTTGATTCATAATAGCCAAAAGAGTCTCTTTTGGTTTTTATATATATATCGTTAACGATTTTAATAGTTTTAAACCTTTCAACAAATCCATATTTTTACTCTGGAGGAATAGATATACTTTGTCAATGTTTGTCAAAATGTCATTCCAAAGGTTAGTTAAAAAAGTAGTTTCTAATTCATTCATCTTAATTTTTAATTTTTTAGCAAATAGTCGATTATCCTCTGCCTGTAGTTCATCATTAATTAAGCAATCCAGGCTCATGACAATTTCTGAATATCTGGAGCTTTAAGCTTTAATTGCATTTGCGCATGCTGACCAATATGCTTATGATAAGATTTTCAGTACATTTTTATTTCTGTCACAGCTCACAAATTTAATGTTAGTATATTCTAACGATGGGTTGACGATGAGAAAAATTATAAAGATTTTGGACAAAGCAAATTGATACATTATAGTTATATTCTACTGTTTGAATTCGAATTAAATACAAAGAATGCCGTGCACATGGTACGTTTATACTGTATTTATTTTTTTTCTTGAAGTCGGGTTTGCAATCCTAAATGTTTCCCAAACATAGTCGACGCATTGTCATGTGACTGACCTCTACAATCACTAAGGTAATTGTTTTTATTTTCCAAAAATGAAACAACAACATCCGTCAGATACTCTGTAGTATGTCCATTAATATAAATAAATTGCAGAAATCTCTCATTGAGTGCACCATTTTGGACATACCTTTATATAAAAGTTAGTTGGTCAGCATGACTCAGATATGGGGTAGAATCAACGGAAAAAGAATAATATTCAGCTTTCTATATTTTAATGACTATAGTTTCCAATGCTTTTGACGCCATGACTTCAATGAATTCATCAAAAATTGTAGCAGATAGATAATAAGGATTACCTTTTCCAGAATTCCGTTCTTTTTATTATGTTCATTTAGAAATAGATCAAACTTACTTAGAAGATCCAAAGTACCTAAATAATTTTTATTATTCACTGAACATTTAGTTTCGTTTTTACCTCTGAAAGGCAGTCCTCTTAGAAACTAAGAATTTTATAACAGCCACTATTCTCTTTAGCACTGACCCCTGTGTAGACCGGTTATGACAAAATAATCCCACTGTAGCTCATGCATGTCGTAAAGGGCAACTAAAATGGGTACCCAGGATCTGGGGGGTACGACCGGGCGCCCTGCCCCTGGGATTTATATCAAAGTACCTCAGGGATTTCCCTTCTTTAAGTAGGTACGGGCATCATGACCCCGAGGCACCCTTGTGATCTTTCCCCATGAAGTTTTCTGTCTATAGTAAACATAGTAATTCACGTATAGTAAATTCACGGGGGCGAACCCCCGTGTTACCCTAGCTATCCTTCTCTACTTTGGATTCTCCTTTTTGTCAATCTCTCTTTTTTTTCTTTTTTTAATTTTTTCACTTCCAGACCACATTTAAAACTTGTTTGGAGCAGCATAGCCACTTCTGGCTCTTGCGCCACTAACCTTTACATTCACTCAATCACTCTCTTTTTACTTCTTTCCAATAATGACGTTTATCACTGAATTGTATAATAAGTTGGTTGTCTACGCAACGAGGTAACTGTAATCGACTGTGGTAGTTCATCATACATTTCTGTATCCAGGTTTTTTTTTATGCTAGGCAATAGTCATTCTTGCATGCTTCTAATCACTAAATACGCTGCTGCTAAATGTAGAATTGGTAAATGAAACCAATTAACCTACAAAACCGTTCCTGTCTCCCTATCCAACAACTGTTCTTCATCTTCATCTGCATTTGTAGAATTATATTTTTTATTAATCTTCCTTTTTTCCATTTCTTCTTTTTGCGTTTTCTTCAGCTTTTTGCCATCAATGATCATATATGACTTGAAATGTTGACATTACAAGTTCAGTTCCTCTCCATTAATGTCTTTATCGTAAAATTTTGATATTTTCTCGCATGCTATTTTAATTTCTGTCTCATCCAAATTAGAAATATTTTCAAAAAATCCAAACATTTCAAAAAGCTCCTCATATTTTTTACTGCGTGTTAGTATATTACAAATTAGAGAATCGATTATTGGTAAAAAGGTTTCTATTTTAAATTTCTGGCTGTGTCTGTTTTCAAACGTTGTGTCGGTGTCTCTATTTCCTTCAAAGAAAGTTAACCTAACACTGCGTTGTCTTACACACTTGTGAACACTTTGATATTCCTTTATAAAGGATACTTTTTTGGCTTTTGATTCATAATAGTCAAAAGAATCTCTTTTGGTTTTTATGTATATCATTAATGATTTTAATAATTTTACACCTTTTGACAAATCCATATTTTTACTCTGGAGAAATATATTTACTTTGTCAATACGTATCAAAATGTCATTCCAATGGATAGTTAAAAAAAGCAGTTTCTAACTCATTCATCTTAATTTTTAATTTTTTTAGCAGAAAGTCGAGTATCCGCTGCCTGTAATTCATCATTAATTAAGCAATCCAGACTCATGACAATTTCTGAATATCCGGTTTAGTTTAGTTTTTATTAACGTCGCACTAGAAGCAACACGAGGGCTATTGGCGACGGACCTCGTAATTTTGAACCACGGTCAAGTGACGAGGACGACACCTGAGCTGGTACCCCCCTCTCCTAACATCCACACCACGCCATCGTTCTGAATATCCGGAGTTTAAGGCTTTAATTGCATCTGCACGTGCTGACCAACGTGTTTTTGAAAGGTTTTTCAGTACATTTTTATTTCTATCACAGTTCAAATTTAATGTTAGTATATTCCAACGATGAGTTGATGATGAGAAAAAATTATAAAGATTTTGGACAAAATCTTAGTAAATTGTCACATTAGAGTTACATTCTACTGCTTTAACGCCAATTAAATTCAAAGAATGTCCTGCACATGGTACGTATATAGCGTATTTATTTTTTTCTTGAAGTCGGGCTTGCAATCCTGAATATTTCCCTGGCATATTCGAGGCATTGTCGTATGACTGACCTCTACAATCACTAAGGGAAATGTTGTTATTTTCCAAAAAGGAAACCACAACATCCGTCAGATACTCTGCAATATGTCCATTAATATTTATAAATTGCAAAAATCTCTCAATGGGTGCACCATTTTGAACATATCGTAAAATAAAAGTTAGTTGATCAGCAGGAGTCACATCTGGGGTAGAATCAACGGAAATAGAATAATATTTAGCTTTCTGAATTTCAGTGATAATAGTTTCTAAGACTTTTGACGCCATGACTTCAATGAATTCATCACAAATTGTAGCAGATAAATAAGACGGATTACCTTTTCCAAAATTGCCGTACTTTTTAATATGTTCATTTAAAAATGGATCAAATTTACTTAGAAGTTCTAAAGTGCCTAAATAATTTCCATTATTCACTGAACCTATAATTTCGTTTTCCCCTCTGAAAGGCAATCCTCTTGATGCTAAGAATTTTATTACAACCACTATTCTTTTTAGCACTTCTTTCCAATAATGACGTTCATCATTGAATTGCTTAATAATTTGCTTGTCTACACGACAAGATAACTGTAATTGACTGTGGTAGTTCATCATACACTTTCTGTGTTCAGGTGCGTTTTCATGCTGTGCCGTACTTGCATGCTTCCAATCATTGAATCCACTACTGCTGAATGTAGAATGAGTAGATGAAAATAATTGACATACGAAACAGTATACTTTTCCTTGTGACGTAGAATCTATTAGCCATTCATGGTCTACAACCTTACCATTGCGTAATTCTTTTTTTAACGACATCGTAGACAGATTACTTGTTTTAGTGTTATCATTTAACTCGTTGTATATACGTGCCGATTTTTCAAAATCATTATGTTTGATGGAACAAACAGATGACCATTCTCAACCCGTTAAGACTGTAAATTCTAGTCAATATATGAAGGCCACAGCCCTGGATTTGTATTTGCAACAAAAATATTTGAAACGTCAACAGTTATTGTACTTATTTCAATAGGTATTATAGTACCTTCTCGAATACTAAATAGTATGTTCTTCCCTGTCCTTCAGTTTTAAATATACTATTAGATGTACTGATAAAAGTAGTAGAGATAGATGTAGATAGTAGAATTTGCATTAAAGAAAAATTGAGTGAGTTTCGGTAATTTATCAATAAATTCCTGTTTTTCCTTCGACATTTTGCGTTTCGCAGCTCCACTTTCCAAAGTTTCACTGTTGTAAAAATCATTATGCCATATCTCACTTAATCTGCACATAGCTATGTGTAGAATTTTACTTTTTTTTATTCTATTCAAGAAGAAGAAGAAGAAAACTCGCTCACTAGTGTGTAAATAAAAATGTGTATAAAATGAGAGTAATATATGATTCGTTTTCGTAAGAATTTTGAAGGTGATAAGATGTAATTTTTTAAATAATTTTCTTAACTCTTTCGTGGATAGAAAGAACAAAGCTTCAATTAAGTTTTTCTTTTATACAATTTTTCTGTCATCATACTATGATTATTTAATTATTATTATTAATGTATAAAATACTATATTTGAAATTATCTTTACTATGAAAGTATGCATTTGTACTATGTTCTAATGTAAATCAATATTAATTTTATCACATACAGTTAATTATAAGATTTCCTTAAATATTTTTTTTTGTAAATTACGAATGTAAAACCAAACATATTGAGTAAACCATTTTAATCGGAATGACATGCAGAAAAAATTTGTAAAAGGTTTTTAGATTTCTATATTGTATAAGCTTACAAAATATTTGGAATATCTTAAAAGTTCTCAGAAAAATATATGTTTGTAACTATACGAAATATATATATCATTGTTATTATGCTTATCAAACGAAACAAAGAATTATGATAAAAAGGAAGTCATAGATTTCAAAAATTAAAGAACGTTATTGCATAAATTATTAATTACGAGAATTATATTTATGTAAGTAATTTTCATTAAAAGTATTTTATACTAATTTGTGATAAATTATTAGTAAGTAATAAAGTATTAATAAGTGATAAAGTATGAATACATTATAAGTTTTAAAATATCAGATCTAAAATTAAAGTATATATAATAAATTTCAATTTTCTGCAGGAAAATCGGATTAAACATATACACGTAAATAGAAAAATTTTAGTGAGTGGTCTTATATACTAAAATCTCTTATTTTGTACTATGTTGGACGAGAACTTCTCCATTTCCGATGTTTACTCTTAAGATATTAAATAATTGTACAGGCATTTATTTATCTAATTATCAAATCGTACATTAGGATTCCCTTTATATGATAGTTTTTCTACATTTATGTTACATAACTACAATCGTTGTAATATATTCGCTTTATAAATGTTCTTTTTTATTTGAGTTTCAATAATAACAAAAAAAGGATAATCATATGAATTGGTAGTTGTTTTCCATATTAGAAGCAAATAAAATTATTTCTCTGAATTACCCTTCCCACAGCAGCATTTATTTGAATAAATTGGGCATATATTGCTTTAGAAATAAAACTAATATTTCCCGATTCTCAGCAAACGTTGTAAATAGGAATATTTAATATAGAAGTAACCGTATTCAACTATTCATGTCCGGAAATAACATTTGACGATTAAAATTATTCTGATAATGGATCTTATTGAGGCCGAGTAGAGAACGAGACGAGGCCCCTTCAAAGGCGAGCCCCGGGCTTCGGGCTCAATTGGCCCATGCCTTAAGAAGTCCCTGTGTATGGATATATTAAATCTACTAAACCGACTTCCCACTCTCCACTATTCAATGTAATAGGTAATAGAAGTTGAGTAATAAAGTGGGATGTTTTATTTTCTGGGAAAAAAAAACGCTTGGAACTTTCACTACCTAATGTAATATAGAATGACATGATTCCAACTAAAAAGAATGTGTCAGACACACCCATTTATATCATTCTAACATCACTAACCCACGTATTAAATTTTTCTGGGTATCCTTGAAATGTTACAAAATTTTCACTTTTTCCTTTCCTTTTTCTTGTTTTTATCACTTTTTCAACAGGATAGAATCCCGAATCAGATACTTTCTGCAGTTCATGGGAATAGAAAGTGCCCTGAATTATTTACCCGACAAAACTTTTACTTTATAAACTATTAGATTTTTAGGAAAGATTTGATGGATTGTAAAAATTTCTTTCGTCCAATTTTGCTCGTAACTCTTTTCAAAATTAAGTTTTTCCCTACTGATTCGTACGGTATCACCTATTTTGAACTTCGATTTTGACTGCTCTTTCAGAGACTTCCTATACAAAGTTAGCAACACTTGAGTCTGATTTCTTTCATTTACCAAGCTTGGTTCCATGAGAATGCTTCGATGCCAAGAGTGATTATAGCTATGCACTAATTTTTCAACAACATCAATGTAACGCTTAGTGTTCATTTCAGTAAAATACTTCCACATTTTGGTCTTCAAAGTACGATTGAATCGCTTTACAATGGAGGCCTTTGCTCTATTAATTGTTGTGAAAAATCCAATTTTCATTTTCTTACGGTATTTTTGGAATAGAGTATTCACAAATTCTTTCCCTGCATCTGTTTGTAATTTTTTTGGAATACGCTCGGAAAAAATTTTTTTGAAAGCTAATACTATGGTTTCAGCTTTCTTATTCTTCAATGGTATAGCCCAAGCATACTTCGAAAGGACATCGATACAAGTCAGCAAATATTTATTACCTTCATTAAAAGAAGATAAAGATTGCATATCCACTAAATCCGCCTGAAACTGTTGATTTATTTGACCAACGATTACTCGATAAATATTAAATTTCTTCCTAACGGGTTTATGCAACTTATATGAGTATTTTGTTTTTAGCCAATTTCTTATATATTTCCTAGAAACCTTCCCTTTTAGGGCACGATATACAGCATCTATACCACTAAAACCACCAGCATATTCAGGAACACGATAAATGTTTTTCCACTCCATGGCTAATTTTAGCATTTATTTGTATTATTAATATCGTGTTAACCTCAGGTAAGAAATTTTTCGAATGATTCAATTTGAGAATAATATGGAACTTTAAAAAAAAAAAAAAAGCACGGAATCATGGATGTGGGGAGAGAGAGGGGGTTGAGAGAAAAGGGGGGAGGAAGAGGTAGAGTGAAGAATGAGCGGAAAAGTACGGGATGAGCGATCAAGCGGTGGTGGGGAAAGGGGTTGAGCGGTGGGGTGAGATCTTACCCTCCAATCCTTGAGGTGCAAACCGAATGCCCCTCACTGCGCCTCAGCGCCTCTGATCTAGAACCCCCACTTTCTACCTACTTCTAAAAATTAATCTTTATTAAATAATCCAAAATTATACATTATTCCTTAATTTTAGAATTAGTAAGGAAATTTATCCTGGTACTTGCATTTCTGTATTATTCGATTATATCAGATAGAAACCAGAATAAAAATACCTTTCATTTGTAATCTTTTAAGAACTCAACAAGGAAACATACACATTTTTTATCACGAGTGCAAAATACTCCCAAAACTTCTACATTATTTTACCCATTGCTTATACTTTAAATATTTTCAGTAAAATTGGATAATATTTTGCTAATCATTTTATCTTTTCATTAATTATCGTATTGAGGTAACTGAAGATTAGAACATACTTTAATGAATGTTTCATAAATCACTAGAAATAACTTTGTTACACATTTGTTTTCCATTCTATAATGATAGATTGATTATTATTGTCAGGGGGAAAAAGCAACCCGAATGAGACTGAACTCGTCTATTTGAATTTTGGTCAAGTGACGAAAACTCAAAATAGCTAGCAACCTACACTTAAAACTTGCATACCATGCCAAAATTAGTAGTTTGACCCCGAAGGAGTTAGCGTGCATCAACCATGCTACATTGTGGTATTTCAGTGGAATTTGGATCAAATCCCACGTGGGTACAAAAGCAATGAATGAGCAATTATGCTCTCCAGTAGTCATTCCATTTCTATAATTTAAGTGGTAATGAAAACTCGTTAACTGTACATCAAAGGCTTATATATATATGTATATATATATATGTTTGTGTGTGTATGTGTGTGTGTGTGTGTGTGTGTGTGTCCTCTCGGCTTTATTCATGGGAGAGCGGGGAGATTCTGCATGCCATTCAGTATGACCCTAAGCAACCCATTGATTCCATATTCGCATGATAGTGGGGTTAGATTTTGACCAGTGGGACTAGCAATATTACGTGAAGATAATCCTCTCTCCTTTTTGGTCACAATCCTGCCTCTATCAAATTCCGTCAAATGCTGGTAAGCATTTCCACTTATTCGAAGCATAACACGATATTCTGAGCAAACTCCGACCTTTCAAAGCGCTTTCCGAATGAGAAATCCACTACACAACTTTTCTTTATTCAGTGCTTCAGATGTCGTTTCTACTCCTGTGTCGTCTAAACGCGCTTAAATGGTAATAATAGTGAGAAATAATGGTAGCTAGATAATTGATAATTCGAGTGAAGTTAAAATGCATAAGTATGATGGTTGCTGGATAATGTCGAGCAGTGCTCCTGTATAGCCTGCAGAGCTCCCTAGATTGTTATTTAAAATCAATAGTGCTATTCACAAGGAGCTTTGCAGGCCCTTAGGCCTGTATTTTATTTCGGATATATCTGTGAAAAACATAATTTAACACTAGGATTACATGGAAACACAATCAGAAAATATTATTTTAAAAATTGTGAAAAAAACATACATGGAGACGCATTCAGAAAACAAAGGATTACTATAAACATCAACACGATGTAAGAAATGCACCATCACCGAAAGAGTTTCATAAACATACATATATGAATAATATAAGAATACATGGAAACACATTCAGAAAACAACTATAATATACCAACTAGATTACTATAATACACCAACATGATGCAAGCAATTCGCCATCGTCGATAGAATTTCATAAACATATATAAATGAACAATATAAGAATACATGGAGACCCATTCAGAAAACAATTCATCATCATCTTGAAATAGTACTCTATTCTTCATCAGTTTCATTAATCGCATAATATCCGAAAGAGTGACAGTTAATTCCATCATCCAATATGTATATTTTTATCATAAAATGATGAGAACCCAATTTTATTTTGAATTATAATTTTGATATCATGATTTTTGATGACTATAATGTCTTACTTATGTCGTAAGAATAATCTTTCGTTTAAAACGGATATGTATAGTTCAGCATTAAAATCTTGAACCCAGAACTTTTTAATCATTTCGCGTT
The DNA here is from genome assembly GCA_019974015.1 of Nephila pilipes. NCBI lineage: Eukaryota > Metazoa > Arthropoda > Arachnida > Araneae > Nephilidae > Nephila > Nephila pilipes. Next base: position 13,454 of record BMAW01069092.1, on the reverse strand, counting down.
TTTTTAATTGTCACCAAACACCTTGCAGTATATCTTACATTTTAAAGTAATCCATTAATCATTCTCTTATAGATTCACATATTTCAGTTTTTAGTGATCTAAGCGACGCATATTGTTTAAATTAAACAAATCATGATCTTTGGAATAGTTGCGGTAATCCATTATATCAGAAAAATAGTTTTTAACCTCAGTATAAACAATAGGCGCTTTTATTTCTATATACAGAATATCGGTGTCTGTGTAAAGTAAAGTGCATTTTGTTCCAAGGTGTTGTTTAAAATAGTTGTAGTTAAGTTTGTATATATGAAATTTTGAAAGTTCTAGGACTGTAAATCCGATGTAAATTGGTTTGTCTAAGTGCAAATTTCCTTTTTAATAATTTAAATATAGGAAAAATTTCATTAATAATTTTATAGTACTCTAATAATGACTTAAGAGTCTTTCTTTAAATTGCTTTAAATTAAATGCCCCCTCAATGTTAACACGTTTTCTTGAATTTTGTAAGCTCTTCCCAAACCATACATTATTCATTAGTTTGAAAAGATCTTTTTCAAATTTATAAGAGGATGTCATTCATTTTCCATTATTGAATCGCATATGTAATTGTTAAATGATCAGCTGAAAGTGAGAAATCGTGTAGGTCATGCAATGAAGCGGGGTAAAATATGTCTACCTACAAGAAATAAAATATTCTATTCCATCGGTAGATGACAATTTCAAAACATCAAAATTTTTTACTTTTTTTAGCTAACCAGACAAAATTTCCGATAGGAAGAGGTTCCGATATTGCTTAGCCGTATAGATTATTTGCATCAACGACTATAACATAGCTCTCTTCTTTGTATTTCTTATAAATAGAAATAGAAGGATTGTTTGCAGATGTATAACGTTTTCCTACGAAACAAATGCCCCCTCTTGTACTATTTTTGATCCAAATATACATATTTATATCAGTAAACATTTCTAATTCTATTTTTGTAAATATAAGTCCCGCGTTCCAAGTTACGTCATCAGCTGTTATAAAATGACACGGGTCCAGTTTGTAATGCTGTAGATATTTTTGGAGGAAGGAAGTAATTACTTCTGCTAGTAAAACCACATCTCATTGCTGATAAATTTCTAAATAGTCTTCAAATGTTTTACATTTAAATATTCGAAAGAATAATAAAACAAAATCAAAATCTTCATCCTTAACATGAGTATTTGTTAAAATATTAAAAAATGTTGGCGGTTAGCAAGTTTCTTTTAAGACTTGAGGACTGTAAAAGTAAGAGTAAGGAAAACGCCTTTTATTTTTAGAAAAAATCTGCTTTTTTCATTAGAGTAAAACTGCTTAAAAATTGAAAAATGATTATTTAAATTTTCTAAGTTTTCAACTAGAGTTGATAAAGATGTGCTTAAAAATTGAAAACTATCAAGAATGTTTATTTGATCAATTTGGAAAGAAGTAAACTTATGCGAATGAACTGGAATGATGAGAAAGGAATTAGAGTATTTATCACTGAATTGTTTTAAGATGAAAAGACTACCATACCCTTTAAGATTATGTATAATAACTGGAATGAAATATCTTTTTTGAAATTGCAAATTGCATGTATGATGCACAAAGCCTCTAAATATTCTAGTGAAATGACAATGATCTCGAACACAATTATATCGTTTTCTTAAATACCTGATCACAAAAGTGAAATCTAAGCTCTAATACTGTATTGCTAAAAACATAGGCTATGTATTGCGCATTTGTTTTAACAGTCACTTTACAATTTCTTTAAATGTTGAAGAAAATTTTCAATAGGTTTACGCAGCCATAATAAAGATTAAAAATTATTTTGTCTTTAGTGTCTAAATGAATTATACTATAACAGTAAGGAATGTGTTTTTCGAGTGGAATTGTAAGAGTTGTACTATTTGAAAGGGGTGAAATCGAACATTCAAAATCTGTATAAATTGTAAAAAGGTGATAGAAGGATTTTGAAAAGTTAGAAAACTTTCCTTTATTTTCACCGATTGTAGGCATAGTTACTTTTTGTGCATTATTTTTAAGACACAATATTTTATGTGCTTTTAAAGTTGATTCTCTTTGAAAACCGATTAAGCAATTTTCTCAGAAATTATGAATTCCTTTCTTTTTGTTCAAAAAACTATTAAATTTTTTTATCAAAAAATAAAGGTTCTTATAAACTAATAAATTTATTGTTTTCCTGCTAGTGTTCTACTCGTGTAAAATGGAAAAACATCTTCATGAAATCCACGTACATTAATACATAATTGGTTTTGTCTTTCAAACGTTTTGATATCGCATACAAGAAACTTTAAAAAGTCATATTTTAAGCGACATATACATTTATAATAATTCCGAAGTAAGCTAGAATTGATGAATAAAGGATACAATGCTTCATCAATGCAGTATAAGAAGAATTAATTCTGAGTGCATTTTATGCTTAAAAGAGCTTTATTATTCCCTAAATGCTTAGGTAAATTAACATTTACACAACCTCTACTATTTCCCCTGTAATTACCAAGATGGACATAAATATTTCGAATGTTTTTTCGGAGTCAATCCATTTCCATTTTGTATAAAATTTTCAATGACAAGTTTTACTTTTTCGAAGGCATTATCCATTGCTTTAAATGTTTGAGATTGCGAAAATATTTTTTCTGCTTTTGAACAGAAATAAAATGTTTGCTTTACTTCTTCATATTTAATGTAACGTGTAAAAATGAGTCTAATACATTTTAATAGCCGTAAAATTTATGAAACTGGGTCATTATTTATCTGAAAGGTTAAATTCCTTGCATGTAAAAAGTCTGGGTCATTGTAGTTAATTTCTGTTCTGAAACTTCGAATATAGCCTCTGAAGGCGGATTTAATAATATTAAACCGCGTTTTAAATTGATGATGAAACTGATGAATGAATATCGTAAATTTTAGTTATAATCTTTCAAATACTCAACCGATGCATCAATGACTTTCAATAAAATATGTAACTGATCAAGAGCTAGATTGAAATGGTTCTTCATTTCACCGTCTGTATTTTTACTGAACGCGATATAGTAGGACTTACAATATTCTTTTAGTTTGATCACCATCCTTTTCCTGAAGTAAATGGAATAGAGAGAAATCTTTTTTTTCTTCGGAGATACTGTAAGGAGGGCTAAGGTTTAGTTCGAAAGCGGCATAAGAAGGTTTTTCATTTTTTAATGTAGGCTTTTTTGAGGGCAGGATCTGATATATTCTTCTTCTTCTTCGATGATATCCTTTTTCATTTTTTCTATCTAAATTAAAAAAAATATATCTTTAGATTCCCTTATTATTTACATGCCCGAGACTAACCAAAGATTAAAAGGAAATATGCTTACCGTCTTTGCTTGTCATCTTTGTTCTTTGTTGAAACTTTGCAGTAGGTCGACTGAGTTTGTTTGTTTAGCGTTTCTCTGCTGAGCAAGTCGGATACAACAGATAACTCTGTCAAAAATGTCGAAGAATGTTTAAGGATTTTTTTATTGTACTATTTACATTAATTTTCAGATAGTATTGCCTTGAAAATCTACCTACTTTATTTTACCAAAAGGAAGTTTGTACAGTTAATATGTTATATAACAGAAGGGTACATTTTTAACAATATAACCTTGTTTGTTTCTATGAATCGTGTTCGTTTTGAAAGAACAACAATTGAAAAAGCATTTACGTATATTTTAATAATGTAAATTTGCTTAGGCTATAACCGTATTTGTTTTTATCAATAGTATTTGTTTTAAAATAACAAGGACATAAAAAAATCTGAGTATGGTATAGAAATAATCAAATCAGAGAGATAAAAAAAATTCTGCTTTTATTTCCGATTCTTAGATGTTGGTTACAAAAATAATATTTTTCAATAGGTGGTTATACATCAAGCATACAAAAATAATATTTCCAAATAAAATATTAATGGAATACAAAAATCACATAGCATATAGTTTTTTTTCAAGCAAATTTTTTAAAGACTATTACAAATCTTTGCGAAATATCATGTTTCTTCGAGTCACAGATCACTTCTTTCCTCAAAGGCAAACTGTTTAGATTAAACTGTTTGACGTTGTTGAATGCATGCTATATTATGAAGCTCTCTAACTATATCAGTGTTATTCAAAACTTTGAAGTAGGCGACTTTCAATTTGTGGTCCACTTCATCTATGAATGAATTTGAAATATGCTTGATATCTGAACATATATATATTGCTGAAGATATATTTTTGTAAAGTGTGTAGGTGAAGCAAGTGATTGTGTAAGTATTATGGGTCCATTGTGGTTTAAATACATAAAACTGTATTTGGGTTCAGGTGCCATTGTTTTTGTTGAGTTTCTTGAGACAAGAATGGAAATTCCATCGATCGTTTCTCTCTTTTATAGGTGATGGCTAAACATGTCAAAACTCGATTTATCACACACACATACATGTTAACTTTTTAAATTATATGCTTTACAGGTTTTTGTAGAATTAAGTGAGAAACATTAGTTTTCCAACTGGAGTTTGTTAGTAACAACATTTTTCATCAAATGTTCCGTTATTCTCAATATTATTAAATTTAAGTGGTGTTAAGAATGATTTCTCAAAAATTTGTATAAGAAATAGACATAAAAATGACCTCCTGTATATGAAACTAAACTTTTATATTGATATTTTTTCCGCTTGAAATTCTCAGCATTATGCTTAAAAAAGTGTAAAATATTTTTGTTGTTAGGAACTGAAGCAGAACTACAGAAACAGTAGCATTTTTGTTTTTAAAATCTATAGCAACCCATGACTTTCTCGTTTCGCTTTAGGGTCTAAATTTACTATAAAAGTTGAATACCCAATTCAACTTTTACATCGTCAGAAGCATATACTCTTCCAAATGTAGGATGAAATCCGGTTATCACTACTCGTATATGCAAACCTACACAGAGTCATTCTATCCATTTAAAAATCAGAAAAAATACAGCAATTTTTTTCTATTTCTACAATGTCTCTGAATTCGACATAAATCAAAAGGTTAACTGTTTCGGTTAATGCTTTGATAAACTTTATATCAATTGTTAAATTACCATTGTATAAGATACTAATATGCATTCCATCCGCTGAATATAGCAAACAACATATATCCATCCTTATGTTCATGATAGCTAATATTAATGTCTTGATCTTAAGGTATCAACCTAAATCTGGAAATAAACTCATATAACTTCGGCTATAGTTATTTGAATGATCAAATTTTGGTTGAAAGGGTTTCGATTTTATCATACAATTTCCACCTAATACACAGAGGCATGATAAATCATAATGTTGAAAATTAAATGGATTTTTTGAAAAATCCCCATACAAAGCAGTATTAGATACGAAACCCATTATAATTCGCTTCGGTAACTATCCAATGCACGAATTAGAAATACTGATAGACAATATACATTCCTTAAGAAAGTGCAAATGATTTCCTTTCTGTTCTTGGAATAAGCATTTTATACTTTTATTTAAAGCTATTTCACGAGCAATTGACGCAGCAACTTTAACTTCCCTAACAAATAATGATGCTGGTTGTATAATTACTCGTACTTTAAATTCTTGCGAAGCCTTCATCAGTGCAAAATAATCTTCACTTCTTTCTTATTTAATGCGAAAATTTATTGAACTAATAAAACACTTACTCTGATTAACTGGAGAAAAATTTATTGGACCCTTCATGTCAATCAGCTTGCTATCCTTACAAATGCCATATCTAATTTTCAAACCATCATTTGCGTTATTAATGACCAAAGATGAATCATGTTTAGAAGCAGTGTCTTTGTAAAAAGGACCTCATGTTAGTAAAGATTCTTGAACAGCTTTCGGTGACAGCAATGCATCGAAAATGCTTCTATAAGCATAGTTAGCTTGTGATGAAACCTGTTTATCATTTAATGTAATTGAACATTCAGAAAATAGTGTATTAAGCAAATAGTTAATAGGAGCCACCTGATCTGTCTCAGTAATCGATTGCCCATTTTTCTTTTTAACTTTCACTTGCAAATGAAGAAGAGTATGCGCTAGATCAAGATAATGTTCACCGCTTCCACTCACATAAAACTCAATTGGTGTTTTATGACTTAGAGTTGCTACAGGATGAATTTCTGCAAAGGATGACTCATCAATTGCAAGTTGAACAGGAGACACGGAAAACAAATCTAATTCGCTTTTCACACATGCACATGCTCGGGAATCCATTATGAGGAAATATCTGTTTCTTTCAATTTCTTTCGGCTTCCGTTGAAATGTTGAGAATGATTTCTCTTCTAAGATTTCTTTCTTTTTATACCCGAACCGCTCTGAATTTTATGAATAATATCACTGTTATCTTTTTAAACGTTTCCCGAAATCGAGATTTTGCAATCTTTAAAAGGCGAACTCGATGCTACATCTAACATTACTTTTGATCCTATATTGAGAAGGTGTTTCCCTATATATTTTCCTACTTTCATTGTGATGGCAGAAAAACATCTATACGTACAATAATATCTATACGTAATAATAATTTGATAACATTCCATATCCTATTTGGTGGCTAGCACCTTGAAAATATGCTCTCCCTCCGACTACCTGCATGCAATAATAATGCTGGCAAGCTTTTCGATCTAATTCTATCCTGATTCATGGTAAACACCCAAATGATTAATTACATATATCATACGTCAGTGACGAAGGGAAGGAACTAACAGCTTTTTACTACAAATAAATACTATACCATCTCCAGAACTGCTTCTTAATTAAATCTCTATACTATCAATGTAATTTTTGCGATAAGGAAAATACAGGGGGCTTTTATAGTTTATCACTATTTAGTCTTCTATGGTTAACATAACAGGAATAATACGGAATAAAGGAACAATAGTACAAAATGCGATTAAACTACATCACTATAGACTTTTGTTCAACAATGATTAATACTGTGTGTCTTAAATAGAGTTTGAAGATGCATATTGTAAAATTATTTACCATTATCGCTTTGAATATTCTTAGGTTTAACACGCTGCAACTATTTTTCGAATGCATTCCTTACAGCCATAGAAGTTTTACCTTTAAGAGGTGTAACATATACATACTTCAAAAATACGTCAATTAGGTGAGGAAATACTAAAACACATTGTTATATCTCGCTAAATGTTGCACATCCACAAGATCACGTTCCCGTAACTGATTTATACCATATGAAAGAGTCGGCTTTCGAGAAAAATGTATATTGAATTGGTTTATATAAGGAATAAGTGTCTTGAGTCATTAAGAAAATAACTCAATAACGTTCGTCTTTTGAAGATTTCATTATCTTTCACCAATTCACCATAATCAATCCAAAAATAGTTATGTGTTTTCTGTTTCTCATCAACGGTATGAATGAATTTTTAGAAGTTGGATGGAACAGATAGAATGATACCATGTAATACAAATTCTTCCTTCATATCACTTTTAGAAAATTCATTTTGATTTTTTCGTTAGGTTCTGTTATACTAACGCTTAGAGGTGGTTTCGGCTTTATTCACAACACGTTGATATTTTAAAAGGAGTTGGCTTCACAGTTTTACTTTTGCATCAACTGAATATTTTGCATAGTGAAGAAGATTTCAAATCTGATTTTCAATATCTTGCAGTCCCTTATCAGGTATTTTGGGAATGTATGTTGCAGCTTACTCTTCAAGAATAAGGGCCATTTTTTGAGCCATCATAGTAACTTTTATTCGTTTCCCTATATTCGTTTTCGCAAAACCTGCTAAGGCAAATAAAATTGCAGGCAAGATGATAGGAAGAAATCCTCCTGTTTGATTAATGAATTCTTTCCTTTTTTTTCTAATGATATTTTTTGTTAACAATTTTTTGTACAGCTTTTTTATACTTGAGTAATTTTTCCACATTCACTGATACATTACCACCTAAGACATTCAATCATATTTCACAAATGCAATGCAATTGACGTTTATCAGCATTTCTTATTATTGCTTTTTTCTGTGTTCTGGAGAAGCGCTGATCAATAATTTAAGTAAGTGAAGGTGCCTCTGTATGTTCTTCATTTTATGGGTAAAGAAATCCAATGAAATCCATGTGAATCAAGGAAGAAGTTTTCTCCTGACAATGTTCTTAAGCTTATTATAAGTGTCCATAAGAAATTAGCTTTATTTCCATACATTTGTCGAGGAAAGCAGTTAACTTGTCTTAAATCTGGATTATTCTTTAATAAAGTAATATACAATGAGTTCAAGCTTATATCGTGTATAAATTTAATTCTTGAGAATATGTTTTGAAGTATCAGTATACCATTATCCAGCAGCCATCATGCATTCATTTTTTAACTTCGCTCGCATTATCTAGCTAACATCATTCACCACTACTAGTGATCATTTGCATATCCCAACCATTTCTTCATTTCATGTGATTTTGACTTTCGTCAGTGTCTTTCCTCAGTGATTAATTTCACAACAACGAATATATAAATATAAATACATACAATGGTGTTCAAAATTAAGAGAATTTTCTGATTGGGTCGTGTATCTCTATAAGTATTGGACAAATTTTAATCAAATTTGGTTTGTAGATAAGGTTGATATAATACAAAAAGTAACCATTCAACAGTTATAATACACACTCATTAGAGTCGAAATGTATGAAACAGCAGTTGCAGATTAAAACAAAAATGGGTTAATAGGGTGTATGGTCTTCTATTATAGATACATAAACCTCGAAACGTGATTTTAAGCAGAAAATAAGGGAGTTCATGATTTTTTGTAGTAATAGGTCCCACTCGATCAAGAACGCGGTTTTCAGGTCTTGGATGGTTCTAGGGTTTGTTTGTAAATTTCATTTGCCCTCCCCAGAGCGCCTCAGGTAAGCTCTATATGATTGGTTCTGGAGATCTGTACGGCCAGTCCATCCGGTGAATATCCTCTCTTTCCAGAAATTCATCGACCAGATAAGTTGTATGTGGCCTCACGTTGTTATCCATTAATAGAAAATCAGGACCCATTGCACCCCTGAAAAGGTAAACATAGGGCTCCAAGACCTCCTCCCTAGTCTTCTCAGTAGTCACACTTTCAAAGACATGTAAGTGTGTGGCAATGCGAATCCTGTCTAGACCATCAAGCTTCCACTGCCGTAATGGTTGATTTATCGGACATTAGAGAGTAGGGAATGGTTCTCTCAATATGAAAATATGACAAGAATCACTAGTGAAGCAGAAACTGGACTCATGAGTGAAAAGATGGATCGCCCATTGATCCATTCTCTCATCTCTATGATATCTGCACCATTTTAACCTTTTGAGGACGGGCAGTCGATCTGGCGACCAAAAGGAACAGTGTCTTATGGGCTAGGTCGGAAAGGCGACCACGGAGTTTCTTCCCCTCTTAACAGCTTTCGGAACGAAATAGGTCTAGTCAATAACTTCAGTAAATTCAGTAACTTCACCGCCCTTTATTATATTCAGATGGTAGGAAGATAGACCTCATTTGCACACTCTTATCAAAAAATCCCTTTACCCTCTTTTTGTCCCAGTCTGTTTCAGCAAAACGAATCATTCCTTCAATGTAAATTTAAGAAATATGTGTGTATTATTACATTGACAAGTAGTATCATTTTACAAAATTGCATAGTTCAATTTAGTAAAATTATAAGAAAATAATTATCTTCACCATATATGACACTCGTAAAATATGTATTCCAGAAAGGAAAAAAAACTTCACCTTCAAATAAATAATCAATTAAAATTTTAATTTTTTAAAAAATATTTCAATTTTTCGAAATTCTCACTGCATTAAATAGTATTATTTTTAAGTTACATTTTCTAAATTTCTCATATTTGTTTTTCACGAGTCTGTGCATGGGTTTGGCTCTAATAGTGTTATTTACAGGTTTACAATTTTTTTGTATACGCTACAAAAACACTAAAACAATAGTTAACTTTAATTTTTTTAGATTTAAGAAAATGCTATTCATCAAAATCCGTATTTCATGCACAGAATTATCGTACAAATTATGCAAAACAACCAGAAGTAATTTCGATGTTTTATACTGATTACAGAGAAAAGACTTGGGATTGTAAATTCAAATCGTGAAAAATTAAGGTCTAAGAAAAAAGAACCAAAAAACTTTGATAGTCAATGAAATATTACGGCATACTGAGAGAAAAGATTGAAATAACACGCTAAATAATACAGCTGGAATTATGAAAGTTTGCATATATATATATATATAAAATTTCTAAAATACTGCAATATAACTTTTTTTGATAATTTGTCATTTTTAGAGTACCGTCTTCCTATCAGTTTGCATGAATAAGTAATTCGAAAAGGGTAAAAATATTTTTTGAAACAGCAATAAACTCATTCTTGTTTGAAAATTTCTGTACATAATCTCGGAGGAAAAATTACGTCTTTAAAAAGTTTAAATTACTACACAAGAAAAAAAATTGCTTTTTAGTTACACTGTAATAACAGTACTTGAAAAAGGAAAACGAATTTTATTTGTAACAAAATTAAAAGATGTAATTGAATGAAGTGATTGTCGGAAAATATAACATACTATGCTCAGTTGAATGAGTGCTGAATTTATTCAAACTGTTGAAAATTTAAAAACCTTAGAAAACATGAGGTGTTATACAATAGTTTAATTTGTACCAATAATTCTAAAAATTTGACTAATATTACAAATGTGGTTAATTTTTCAAAACATGTATTTTCCTCATTTGTAATCAATTATGAAATGCTTGAAATTATTTTAAGTCTTTTTTATTGATATTCAACTCATTTAAATGCAAATGTTAAAACTTCCAGATAAATTGAAAAGATTAAAACAGAAGCTAATATTTCAGAAGTTATAATTTTAACTATTTTTTAGTAACTGAAAAGATAAAACATTTTTTTTTTAAAACATCAAAAATGCAGATTAATGAAATTCTTTTATTTTATATTCTTATCTGTCAGATGTAAGCCGTTTTTTCCTTAGTTTTAAATATTTTTTGTTTTTTAAATCACTTTAACAATTTAATTTTATTAAATAAATGTTTATTATATATTTGTGATTGCATTTTTATGGAGATAATTCTAATAAAGGGACATCAGGGAGGTTTCCATCCGATCATCAATAGCTTAAGATTCTCCTCTAATATTATTAATCTTGGTTGCAAGAGAAATGTTACTCTGAGTTTATAATCAAATTTTCTTTCATTATAATTATTATTTTCTTTTATCTTTCAAAATTCTGAGTATTACCTTTAGAATTTAAGTAATATATTTCTATCTAACACAACAAAAATATGCCAATGTTATTGAAATTATGTAAGAATAACAAACAATTAAGTTCATCACGAATAATTTTTTATGAGAAAATATACGTTTATTTATTATTTCATTTATATAGAGGAAGAAAATGTAAGAATATTTTTAAAAAGAGTGCACTTTTTTTCAATTAGAATTCGAAAAGAAGCCATTACTGACAGATCAGTAATATAGCTGTCAAAAAACACAGATGATTTCTTAAAAAAATTATATTTATTGACATATAGACGTTGAATGCTTATGAAGAGTTTTTAAACTTACATATATTTAATGTACATTTGCTCTTCAGTAACATATAATGTATATGTTACTTCCCAGATACATGGATTTCAGAGAGTCAAACAACATTAAAACAGTTCATCATTGATTTGGTAGCCACACTAGCCTAGTGATCATGGCCACGGACTCGCTGTTCAGTGGTTTTCGCGGAGTTCTGGGTTCGAGCCGTGATGCCACTAAAGAACAGCCGTGTATCTGGTTCTAATGTATGTAAATCTTTCGAGGCTCAAAGTCATCCCATTGGAGTGGTGCGGAAGTTAGGGGAGGAAGGTGCCAGCAAAAGTGTCATCCTCGACAATTGACCGAGGTTTAAAATTACGAGGTCAGTCACGAAAAATATTTGTGTTGCTTCTAATGTGACGTTAATAAGACCAATCAATCAAGCATAGCTGGTTTGAGAAAATCGAAATTTTATTGAAAATCTGTCACATTGATAAATACACAATATGTTTTTCCCTTGTCTTTTCAATTGATTTTCTTAATTAGAAAGAATAATATTTATCTAAATTTTCAAAAGGGTTATAATATTATATATTTCTTGAAAAACTTCAAGCTTAATTTCAAAATAGGCATTTTAATATTTCTTTATATGATTACATGAGTAAATTTGATACATATAAAAAAATTATAATATTTGCCAATTTTTAATGTGTATACTAAAGATTATGAAATTGAAATATGTGATCATGCTATATACATTTAAACATGTTTTTGAATATTTGATCTTTAACTAACGAAACAAGCATTTATTTTGTTGAAGCAGTATTTTATAAGATATTTAGAGTAATCGTGTCGATCAAAGCCTTAAAATATTGTAAAAGAAATATTGCTGCAATAGTTAAAGTTTTCCCTCATAATTACACCTATAAATATTCATACCATAAATTTATTTTTTGCATATCATAGTTTATCATAGTTTTCATATTCATAAATTATTAAACTGAATAAAAATTAACACAAAATAAGGTTCATTTTTTCCTCTGCTAATTTATTTCTGTTATTAGTTTAAAAATTATTTATAATATATATATTTTAGCAGGATATATTAAACATAATTTAATTAATTGAACATTTCCTTTCACTGTTTACTAATTTATTCAGATTTTTAGATGCTAAAAACTTATTTACACTTACAAAATAATCAGTGAAGAGTTTTTGTGCGTAAATAGAAAATTCATAATACTTATGCGTTAAATTATGAAATGGTATATAATGTAATTCGATTATCATATCATATAACAGTACTGTGGTCATTGCATATTAAAAATATTGCGAAGTAAAATAATTATAATAGATATTCTCCGATTGTATTGCATATGAATAGAATAATTTACTGCACAAAAATTCTAATTATGGTATAGCGAATCATACAAGGAAATTATACGAAAGAGCATGCCTTCTACTTTGGGAACATATTTCCGAAAGATTCTTGAATTGAAAACAGACAAATAACCGTTAAGTGACTTTCAGAGAGAACTTTCAGTAAAAAAGGGAAAATCATTGGCTGTTAGGGATTTCTTGAGCATCTCAAATGCCCAGCAGGTGACCAACACTTTATATAGTCATTTTGTTAGGCGACACTTAGAACTAACGATCATTGACAGGAAAGGGGGTAAGCAATGCAGTAAAATCTCCCTTCCTTTTCAGGGTTTTCTTCACGAAAGTGCCCGTCCTCAAAAGGTTAAGCAATCTCTTCAGTTCACAAAACTGAGAGGGACGCAAACAACAGGACTTTTTGCAAACAGCCCTCTCTCATGAAGTCTTCTGGAAACAGTAACCTTGAAACTCGGGTTCCTGTTGCTACATGCTATTCTTGAGGGACCTAAGAAGCTGAAGCATCCCAGTTACTCTTCGCTATTAT